>VTPC01008245.1:11847-38377 GCA_011009095.1 Ignelater luminosus
TTTGCTTTTATCTCCTCGCATTTTTTCCCATCCAAAAACAGAAAGCGAATTACCGAACGATACTGCTCTTTTTCCATCTTAGCTAAAATCACGAAACACGTCTTACTCAAATGGCTGTCAAATCCAAACTAACCTATTAGTCAATCTGCAATTTGTTATACCGTCGTTTGATAGATGGCAGCACACAATGATAACACCAACTTTCCTCAGGAACTCCTTCTGTCGTCAAACACGGGTACTTACTGAACCGCCCTCGTATTAGGAAGATTACCCACTACTAATGGCATTTGCAATTAATTAAGTAAATAAATTATATGAAAGATCTTTATTGTCCAAACTATTCTGAGCCGGGACTCATACAGTACAAATCATTACGGAGGATTTTTCAATTATTTTTTGCATAACTTTAAAATTTGCATGCCTTTAGATCTTTGACAGTATCGTGCACCATACGTCTTGCCTTTTAAGACCGCGGCGTGGCGATGCTTTACCTCAAAGGAAATTTTTCTGATGGTAGGTTTATTTTATACATTTGTAATCACCAGAGGCTAATTTTTACGAAAACTGAAATACACTTGTTTAAAAAATATATCACACTACTAGGAAACCAAATAATTTGAAATCTTTAATAATATTGCGAAAATTCTTATGATCGTGTTTTTTCGTGGGATGTATCTGCTTTGTTTTCGAGTAAAATTGTATAAAGAAATCTTGAAATATGGAAAAAGCCCAAAATGCAAATCGAAACTACCGAACGCTTTTACTCATAAATAATTTTTCTCTGTAAGGTCAAGACAGTTTTATTGTCTTTACCAAAAGAGAATAAAGAGATAAATAATCAATCTGTCAATAAATTATGAAATCAGAAGCGAAACAAATAAACATTAGGTAGACAATGTAATAGAAATAGCGATTCTAAAGTAGAAAGCAAGCATAAATCGAAATACAAGCCAGTGGGAAAAATTCTAGTTTGGGTTTCAGCAAAGCACTCTATTTGCCTTTATTTCAAATCCATTTTACTGATGGCTCGGAGATAACTGATCTTTAATAAACAGTAAACAATAGCGACATGCTATGTAAAATAGTTACATTTTAATAATTCTTATGAAATCATCTGTACTTAATGGTAGATTAAATAAAATATTATTTACTTGAATTACTTCTTATTAAAAGAAAATGGATAAAGGATCTAGATTACTCACCTCTTAAAGCGAAGGATACGATTACTTTCTTCACTCATGTAATAATTATTGTCCCCACGCTTGACCTAGGGTTGCCGAATTAAAATTTCGCCCGGAGCACTAAAGTACCTCAATCCGACTCTGGCAGTCATGATTTATGTCGAAAATATTTTGCTATTTATACTTGACTCATTAGTAGTGAATATACTTGTACACTTAATAGCAAAAATTATACGGCTTATTCGATCGCTAGTTTCATTTTAAAGGTTTCTAAATAAACGACTTAATTTATAATGATAAATCTACGAATACCGGATAGATTTACGGTTTGGTGCAAGTTCTTACGGCTCTAAAAACTAAATCTGTCGAAACAACACCTTCTTGTTATCCTAAAAACTTATATTCGATAAAAATTTACTTACGTTTCATTAGTTTCGTCCTTTTTTTCTCTACACGTAAATGTTATTAAGCTCGTAGGTTACTTGAGATGTGATTTTTTACACGCCAGTTTATCTAGCAAATGAAAAATAGGTTCGTGTATGTGCTACCCATCATTTTGTCCCATGCATCATAGTAGGCTAGTGACTACCTATATTTAACTACTAAGCAATTAGTTCAAGCTTTGAATTGTGTAAATTATTGCAGTTGGTTAAATTAGAAGTTTGCACGACGGATTTCTTGTTTATGATCTTTTTTTTTAGCGCTCGGAAAAGCACAGTTATTTTATATGTAATTACTGGTGTAATTACACTTCAATAATATATGCTGATTGTTAGTGAACTTCAGTTACTATTAGGTCAGACATTAGAAACCCTTATCTCAATTAAATTGCTACCTGGTTTGATGAATGTTTATAAGTAAATGCGATTTGTGCAAATAGAAAGGCAGGTCGGATAATTTAAAACAAACGCAAAAAAGTTTATATCATAATTTTATGCAGTAGTTTTTAGTTACAAGACCTAGCTCAAGCAAGACTGTTAAATCCATCGAAGTCAATATCAGCATAAATAACTGATATTTCTCTCGATGGACTTGTACAATTAGAGATATAGTTTTATGGTACAAGTAAAGGTTGTTCCCATATAAATAACGAACCTCCTATCTGCGGACTTAATACGTCAAGTCTCTATATCGAGAGTTTATCAAAATACCTGTAACTATCAAAAAATATCAGACATTGATTTATACTCACTTCATTCAAATTGATCTTACCTTGATAACTACATGATCTGGTTATATTTACCTGTTTTGTATCTCTTTTGTGTCATTGATCTCTCTGAATATATGTATGAATTTAAGAATTTCTCTATAACACAAAACTGTATACAATTTATAAAAGGTAGTAAATGCTAATAGACGTAGGTAGTAAATGGATTATAGAAAGTTATACATTTATTAAGATTTTTTTGAAGGAACGACGACGACGCTTTCTTCAAAATTTATTCCCACAATAAATTTTACAAAAATTCTATTTTAATATCAAGCGCGGTGTTTTGAAAAATAAATGCTAGACTGAAGAGAACTTAATTTCACCTCAATTGATTAAGTTAGAACTCTATTAATTATAAGCTGCATAAAGTCCGTTTAACATTCCTTTATCCTCTATAATAAGAATCAAGAACGTGTTAAAGTCGATTTTTTTTCATATAGAGAGTAGGTGTAAATTCTACATTTTATCTAAACACCATTAAATATTGTAATGTTTTACGCGACTAATACTTTAATTAATTTGATTAAGTATAATTAATTAAAATGCCCTTACATTGACAGTTTAATGTTTAGTTTAATGGCTTTAAATTCTTCATATCTTTTTATTTGGTTTTTAGTTCCAATAGCATTTTGCATTCGCCAAAACTACATAAAAGCATTTTGTTCTACCATGCAGCAGAGTGAAATGGTAGGATAAGGTCCAGTATTTTTATTCAAGATGCTTTAACAAATAAGCAATAGCGTATTTTTGGATTATTTGACTAAATATCAAAGATGTCTCTTTAAATTCTGTCCTTCTTAAAAATGTAGTATATTACCCATTAATTTCTGGTAAAAGCTACCTTGACGTCAGGTTAGGTCAGCAAAAGCCGTTCAGAAACGTCTTAAAAATTGGATTTAGAATTTCCCTTGGTTAGCGTTAGCAACAACGCATTATGTAGTAAGCAAGGTTGACAACTGAAAACTACGCCATGTATTTGGACATGTTTCAAACTTTTTTATCTTGTAAAGATACCAAAATGGTTTATTCCTAAAGTGAACTGTCTATTGTATGATTCTGTAAAAGCATTCAAACTCTTCTGTTTCGTGTTCTCTCTGGTAAAACACCCATAGACAAGCTTACTAGAAAAAATACTGGTTACTTCCTTTCCAGGTAAATTAATCAAAATTTTAGTTACTAAAACCAAGAGAGCGTATAGTAAAAGCAGCTTGGGCATTTTTGACGTACAAGAAAAATTTGATAAATACAACAATCGACTCTGTATGCTTGCACCCAAAAAGATGATAGTGAATCTAAACCGGTTAGAAATGTTTTTATAGCAGGCAAATTTCCTGCAACCGTTAGTAAACTCATGCAAAGCGCTCCCATTGTTATATAGAGTTTGTGTACCTACAAGGAATAGATTGACAATTAATCACAATCAACCTTTTACTAAGGAAGAAACAGCTTCTAAGCTGTTTAAGTTCGAAGAGATCACATGGTCTCAAAAGACCATTTACTCTTAAACTTAAGAAGAAGCTTTGACAGTACAATGGAGTCTAGGATCACACTGTAGTTCCATAAAGAGGCTATCGAATCCCTATCGCTATATTCCTGATTTAGCCTATAATCCAACTAGTGTCCATTAAGAAAGAGTGAAACAGATTCCAAAGACTCTTTTACTTAGGCACTACACCATTCGTATTTCTCCTGGTGCCGCTCTAGAAATTCTTCTGATGGAGGCGAAGATAAAAAGGAATTGAGAGAGGATATCGCACAGTTAGATCTTTAACTTGTTAGTGAGAAATGCTAAGATTCTTCTGACCTACACTTTTGGTTTAACATAGTTTACCTTATGCATACCATTGTCTTATCCGCAAGAAAGTCCTCGCAGTAGCCAACCTTAGGTTACCACTATGTGTAAATTTTACAAAATATTATCTAATACAAATTGAAAATGGAAGCTTTTCTGGCTTTTATGAACATTAAGGCATGTTTCTTTCTTTTAAGAAATACAAGACTTATATTTCTAACTGTCATGATTAAATCGGGCTTCGATGCCTAATCTTTGGCATTTCATAAGGCATTTATTGGATTAAATCTTTAACTTGGTGTAAAAACCCTGTATACTAACTATGGATCTTTGCAGGAAATTTCAAGAATTTCCTTTCTTTCTTGTCAGTGTAGCAAGTAGCTGTAACAGCTCCCAGCAAAGAAAGTAGGATTAAATTAAAATCAGTAAGTGTATTGACAAAAAAATGAATTTATCGAATCCTACCAGCTGCAACTCTGGAAAACTATTTGTTACTTAGTGCATTATGGTTACGTGGCCAAACAATTTTTCCTTTCCATAGTTAAGACTTGACTAAGCACTTGAACTGATTTTGCTTTTTGTGTGATTAGCATCATAAGTCTTTTAGATCAGAAAGGAATTTTGGGTTTGATACAAAAATCTCAAATAACAACTCTGATACTTTGATATGAGTTTTCAGATTTCCTCTACTGTTTTACTCTATACCTAAAGAAAATACAAAGTCAATACAACTACTTTTTCCATGCTCCTTACTGAAACTGGTCATTAAGTTCATTTCAAATAGAAGACTGGTATATCACTGAGTCGTCATTGTTCGACTACTCTTACATAACCGAGCACTTACAAAAAAAATTTTACAAACTTCTAAAGAACAATCTATTAAGAAATCTCATCCATTCCCGTAATCTAACTTTTTAAATTAATAAATATTGTCTAGGTAACTAAACCTATAGAAACGACTACTGGAACTATCTTCTCTCTAGTGTTTTACAATGTGACACTTAACCCGTTATAGGACAGTGATCACTGTGTTGACCACCAGCTATTAAAGGTCATCCAGACATTATTTTGTTCGGTAATATCGACCATATAGCTTTGGTGGGTTCTCTGAACAGCTAGTGACCTCATATACGACCACATGTTGCCGCAGTGCGCATGGCACTACAATAGTGGTGTCATAGTTAACCAGCGCCTGTTTAGGATATTGCGCGCAAAAGTATTATCCTTGTGCAATTGTCAATTGTTTATATCTTCCACATGTGTTAGCATAAATTTAGAAAACTACTGTTAATACATTTCAGGTAAGTACTGTGGCATGTAATGATAATTTGGTTTTGATAAAATATATTAGCGCCAAAGAGATCCAATTCCCTAAAAACTTTTTGCAAATTCTAACTTCACATCCGCTCACATTTGATAATTAACAATTGCCTGTTTTATGCCTAATAGAAATTCTCTCGTTTCAGAATGATCCTATTATAAACTAAAAGATTTAGAAAACCTTACGAACGACGAACTGAAAATCAAACGAAAATCAAGCTGAAAATTCAGATTACGATGGTAACAAAGATGCCGAGAATCCTATTCATCAGCTTCTACTCGCAATACTCCCAATACGTATGCTCATAGTACACCACTCATGTCTCGTGATCCTTCCCAGATCCATCAGGCCTTCAAACCAAGCGCAGCAGATACCAGTTATGAATAAGAAAATAGCCCGTGCGATAAGGATTTACCTGATAGCGAAGACGAACCCAATAGGAAAATACAACTATCTTAACGTTTACAACCTAATACCAGAAATATTACGGCTACACAGATTTTAAACAAACCAGAGAGATCTACAGGAGCAAAAACTGATACTGAAGAAAATTTAACTGATGATGCATATTGCGATTGGGCAAAACAGCTTTCTGATCCTTCAAAATTTAAAATTGTTTAATTTGCAGAGGATTTTGGTTCACCTACACTTGTAAATTTTGATTCTCTACTAGACATATTCAGAAACTTCATTACAGAAGAAATAATGCAATTTATAGTAAACGAAACGTGTAGGTATGCTTCACAAAACGGTAAACAAATGAAATTTGATGTAAAAAGCTTAAAGCCTTCTTAGGAACTTTAATTATGATGGGGTTTTATACGTTGCCCAGTATTCGATTGTATTTGTCTGTAGACGACAATGTGCGGGTCGATTGAGTGCCAATATCATGTCACTAAAACGTTTCTTAACCATATTAAAATTTCTGCACCTAAATGACAACGAGAAATTGCCCTTGCGAAATACTCTTAAGTTTGATAAATTATACAAATTATGTTCGCTTGTTGATCATCTAAATATCCAATTACTACAGTCATTCAATCGCTCTCGAAACGTATCTGTTGATGAAAGCATGGTGGACTTCAAGGGTCGTACCTATTTGAAGCAGTATATGCCCACGAAATCCACAAAAAGAAGCTTCAAAGTTTGGATATTAGCTTCCTCTAAAACCCACTATTAACTAAATTTTAAGATATACGAGGGTATAATCAAGAATGACTAAAATGAAGGACTTTTCTTAGGCGAAAAAACTGTTCTGCACCTACGAGGTATGTGAGAAAAGTAATGAGACAGATTTCATACTAACCAAAGTTTTTATTTTTTTTAAACAACAATGTTATCCCCTTCGAAGTAGTTCCCTTGGGCAGCTATACATCGGCGGAGTCGTTGTTCCCACTCTTGGTAGCAGCGCTGGAAGTCTTGAACTGGTAAGGCTTTTAACTAGTCGGTCACTCTTTTGAATGTTCTCCAGAGTTCCAAAATGACGTCCTTTTAGGACATGTTTCAATTTCGGGAAAAGGAAAAAGTCACAAGGACTCAAATCAGGTGAATAGGGGGGGATGAGGAACAACAGTAATGCGTTTTGAGGTCAAAAATACACTGATGGAAATTGCTGTGTGAGACGGAGCATTGTCATGATGAAGCATCCACTTGTCTGCAATGTCTGGTCTCACACGAATCACTCTTTTCCTGAGCTTTTCAAGGACACTTTTATAAAATACTTTGTTGACAGTTTGTCCTGGTGGAACAAATTCTTTGTTCACGATACTCTTACTGTCAAAAAAACAAATCAGCATGGTCTTGATCTTTGATTTGCTCATTCGACATTTCTTCGGCCGAGAAGATGACGGAGTGTGCCACTCTTCGCTTTGCCGCTTTGTTTCAGGATCGTACTCAAATATCCAGGATTCATCACCTGTGACACACAATTAAAGAATTCTTGGTCATTGGCAATCCACTCAAGAAGATCAACGCACACGTTTTTTCAAATGTTCTTCTGTTCAGTTGTGAGGTTTTTCGGCACCATTTTGGCACAAATCTTTCGCATGTTCAAATTGTCTGTAAAAATTTGATGCACGGTGAAAGTGTTTAAATTTAACTGTTCACTCATCATCCTTATTATTAAACGACGGTCTGATCTCACAAGAGCCCTCACACGTTCAACGTTTTCGTCAGTTTTTGAAGTTGAAGGTCTCCCTGAGCGAGGTTCATCTTCAACGTGTTTTCGGCCGTCCAAAAATGATTTGTGCCAGCGGAAAACTTGTGCTCTTGATAAGCACTGTTCCCCATAGACCTGTTTCAACTTTTCAAAAGTCACACTCGCGGATTCACCAAGTTTAACACAAAACTTTATTGCACAACGTTGCTCTAAATTCCGATGCTCCATTTCTGTAACACACAACAAAAACACAACTTCACTGATGGCGCTGTCAAAAATAATGTGTTAGCTGTACGGAGTTGTAAACTCGGACTGAGGAAGTGGAAGCGATAAACAAACCGGATTAGCACAGGCCGGTAGACACAACGTTGCCAGATCTCCCGCAGTGTTGCCAGTCTCATTACTTTTCTCACATACCTCGTATGTTCTCCGTATCTGAGAAAATGTTTTTGTATTTATTTCAATAATTTCTTTAGTAGCTTCTGGTTGCTCTTCAAATTATATGGTAATGATACCATTTCCTTGGTAATTTCAAAGCAAATAGGAAGCGGTGCCCAAAGAATTCTTAGTAAAGGATATAGCACTGAAAACTAAGCAGTCTGACTGTATAATGAGCAAAGATTTTTCAGTAGCAAAATGGAAGGATCGTGGCAAGAATCCCGTTATAGTAATTAGCTCAATGCATTACCCAAATACCAAAGCATTTGTTTTGAGAACAAATAAGACTAGAGAAAGAAAATCCGTTAGCTGCCCTACATGGATTCTGTTGGTAGATTTGATCAGCTTACGGCCTCCTATCCAATAAAGTGAAAATCTCGGCTTTGTTGGATACAACTGTTTTATTATTTTATAAATGCGACAGTAATTAATTCATATACCATATTCATTACAAAACAGAAGCAAAAAGAAGCAATGTTTACCCGAAACCGATGTCTCATCTGAATTTCCGAAGCATTTTGGCCAACCAGCTTAGAAGATCTTACGGTAATCAAAAAAGAAGGGACCTACAGTTATAGCAGAAGCCAAGAAACTGCGAAAGAATCACAGTCGCTCATTTAGCCTTGAAAACTTGGTTAGACTGGCCAATATTGGCGAGCACTCGCCTGTGGAGGGGACCTACAGACGTTGTTCAATTTAGCACCAAGAAGAAACCTGTTCGAAAAAAGAATTGTACAAAAATATAGAACGATGCAATAAAAATCTTACCTGTGATAGATATCTTGTTTGGCACACCAAACTCAAAGATTTTTTCCAATCGAGATACAACTTTTGAGGGAGATTAAAAAGTAGATTTTTGACTGATTCTAACTTAAAAACTACAACATTGACTTAAATTCTGATTATTACCAAAATAAACACAATAATGAAGAAGTAGAACAGTAATGGGTAGTATTGTTATTTAGTTATTTTGATTTCTTAGATACCCTGCATTTACACCTCCTTTCAAGAGTTTAGGCGCACAACAATGAAAAGTGCCTGTTTCGTCTTTCCAGGAACACCTTGTATAATCAACATTTAATAACTCAATCAAAAGCAAAACAATTACTTTTACAACGAAATGATAATCTGCTAAATATTATTATAAATGAGAAACTTAAGAAATATGAAATTCCGTGCGATTGTTAAAGCGTCACGTGGATCTCCAAGTTCAAGTAGCATGCAAGTTTCCTGAACAATGTGTAACACAGAAATATCACAAACGTCTGGGTTTATAATATGCATAAAGGAATCTTGAATAAGACATTGCATTAAAGTTACTAGGTATTTCCAAAAACTCAACCACATCTATTTTTGTGTCAATAGTTTTCATTTTTATCTTCAACAATTTATTATCATTGCGTAATTCAATGTTGGCTTTGATCAGCATCCTTTAAAATTAACCAAATCATAAAAGAATCCAATTAAAAAAGTTTTAATCAATAACGCAGGAATAAAAACCAAAAAAAGGAACATAATGAATAATAATTTACTTTTTGCCATATTTCAAAATGCTCAGTTTTTTCCATTCAATTGTTCATTTTAATAACCAATTAAAATATAATGAATCCTTACGGATCTAAATTGCATCACGTAATATTACAAACTCAAGAAAAGTGCTAGCAATATCTTCATCGCCCTAAATGTGGGTGGTCACTCGACCAGTTCGTCATTTCACGTTACATTTTTATAATGCCCATCAAGCCGTACCATTAAGCACAATTTCGATAGGTAGTGCAGATAAAATTGTGACTCCAGTTAATCTAATAATAGCGTTTTCGAATTAAGATAACGAGAATGTGCACAAAGGCTATTGAATCTGCATACAAGTGACGTTTTCTCTCCTTTCTTCTCCAGTACCCTTTGTGTAGAAAAGTATAATAAAAGAATTTTATTATTATGATGTCGTATCCTTCGATTGTTATGTCATGATGTTTAGGAAAGGTTAAAGTTAAAAAAAAAGTGGATCAATTTTATTTTCTGTAATTTTCACAGCTGTTAGATACAATAAGCCGATTAAATTAAAAGTTCATTAAGTTATAAAGTTAAAAATAACAGTAGCTTCTAATTTCAAGTTGCACGAGTTAGTTAAGTATACGCCTCGTTGTAACTAAAATAAGCAATAAAAACGTTTTCTGTTTAATAACGATCAATAAAAATCAAAAATGACTAATGAACTTGCGGTTCAAGAGGTGTAAACCTTAATCGCAATATCACATTTTCTTTGGAACACGATCAGACTAAATTAATCTAAAACCTAATAACGTAATAATGTACTGGGTGAATAAAGAAGATTTGATTAAAGTGACCTTTGCAATTACAGAGCAGCCCTGAAATTAATTCATAAATTCGACATCTGTCAAACTGTAAGGTGTAAGGTTAGGTGATCAGTATAAGAAATATTACTTTCCATAAGCGTAATAATAAATTATCCTGTTATACCAATGTTTGTGAATTTTTAACTTTTTTACTTACTAGATTTTTGCAGTAGTTTTAGTTATTGGACAAAAACACAATGGTTGCGACCTTTATTGGAAATCAATAAAGAAGATGAGCACACTTTTGTCCCAACAGTGAATCGCATAGACGGAAACAAATAACAGCTCTGTCAACGTTGATTGAATCTGTTGATCATCCCCTTTTCGCTATTTTATAACATTTTGACAACATTTAGCGCGGCTTGTTACTTGATGAATTTCGGCAATAAAAAACCCTTGATTTCTGACTAACAATTGCATGAAAAACCTCAACAGACCTAAACGATCTAGTTAGAAGCACTTTCAATACCTGTTTTAAGGTTTGTCCAAGCTTGAATCTTACCGACGCACAGTGTGATATTTCAATGATCTAGAGGGATTTAGTTCCAAAATTTAAAGTTATTCAAAAATGTTTTAATCATTTTTAATTTGAAATCAATATGTGACAGCAATTAAAAGTGCATCAGTCGATTGTATTCTCTTGAACAGATGAAAGTTCAAGTTGTGATTTGTTTATTTAGTGATTATTACACTCGTGAAGGTGAGCTTTCAATATTTTGCGTTTAAAAATGTTTCACAGTTAATTTATGACGGGTAACAAAGAATAATCATGTAAACGTTGCAAAACGTTTCAATACTTCACACACATTTTTAGAGCAAAACTTTATTATATGGGCAAATATGGACTTTAAAGTTTATTATCCGTCTAGGTTAAGATCTTGTATAATGGAAAATGAACAAAAACGTTGCGTCTGTTTGCGATCTTCAGATTTTTTTATTTATTTTCAGACTGAGTGTTCGTATTCCTAAAATCAGATAATTCCACATTTACTATACGACAGCAAAAAAGGGGCGATTTGATGCTGTTTATGGTTTTGTTTTAAGTAAATACAGAAACGTTGATTTATCTGACGACATTATCAACAGTATTAAAGAGATTTTAAGAAGTTTTTGTCAGCAGATTGTGTGCAGCTCAGGAAGAAGTACTTGAGACGACACCGAATTCAACGCAGAATCTTTATTTTATTGTAAAGTGGGGATGTGATGGTGCACAATAAATGCGATATAAACAGAAGTTTGCAGCTGAAAGGGAATCTGATGACAATTTAGTCAGTTTCTCTATGGTTCCCGTTCAATATTGTATTGTCAGTCTAGAGAACTAAAACAGATTATAAAGCAAAACCCAGCTTCATCTTCCACAAGATATTGCCGACCAATTAAATTCATCTTTGCCAAGGAATCGGCAGAGCTAATTTCCAAAGAAGTCAGCAAAATTGAACAGCAAGTGAAATCCTTAGTTTCAACGCGTATCAGTGTTAACCAAAAAGTTTTCATGGTTAAACCTATGTTAGTTTTATGTCTGATAGATGGGAAAGTTTGTTCAGCATTATCGTGTTATTCGTCTCCACAAGCTTGCTTTTTGTGTGGCGCCACACCAAAAGACATGAATAAGCCAAAGGTCATTGCAGAAAAAGTGATTAATGAGAAAGCACTAAGATTTGGATTGTCTCCGTTCCACTCTTGGATCAGGTGCATGGAGTGTATACTTCACATTGCCTATAGGATACCAGTAAAAGTTTGGCAGATCAGAGGTCCTGAAAATAAAAATACTGTTGGCGATAGGAAAGAGCTCATTCAAGACAGATTTAAAAAAGAAATCGGTTTTTTGGTCAATGTTCCCACACAGCAAGCAGGTAACACAAATGATGGAAATACCGTTCGATGGTTTTTTAGAAATGCTGAGAAATCTGCTGAAATAACTGGCGTTAGTGCGGATCTCATTAAGCACTTTCATACTATTTTAGAATTTTAGAAAATACCGATACTTTTGAACAATACGCTAATACTACAGTAAAATTATGTTTAAAAGATTATTCCTGGTATTACATGCCAAGCAACGTACATAAAGTGCTTTACCATGGAAAACTTGTTATCGCCTCATGCATTCTTCCGATTGGCCAACTTTCAGAAGAAGCAGAAGAAGCAAGAAATAAGGATAATCGGAAGTACCGTGAACTTTTTACTAGAGAAACGTCACGAATTACCACAAATGAGGACCTCATTTATAGGCTGCTAGTATCTTCAAATACTCTTATAACTAGCATGCAACATATTCTCAAAAGAACAAAAGGGGCTTTTACCCGTGATGTCCTTTCATTACTTACAATACTTTCATTGGAAAATAATGACCATAACGATTTTAGTAATTCTGAAGGTAACGAAGAACTACCTGGTTCTGATACCAGTGAAAATCATTCTGATACAGTTGACATGATTTATAAAAAACAATATTTTATACTGTATTTGTAATTGAATTAAGTGAAAATAAAAGTAGTTACGAATTAAATCTCTCTAGATCATTGAGATATTACACTGTGCGACGTTAAGATCAACTCTATACCGGTATTTCGCGTTAAACCTTATTTACAAAATTTAATGTCAACTACAAAACTCGAAATGACGTTCCTTTGATGCTATAATAAAGAAGCTCAGTTATCCGATAGGTGGTTTTAAAGAGCGCAAATTGTAGAGACTAATGACTGTTCCGATATTCACTTTTAAGGGAAACTACGGAAAAAACCATAGTGGAAACAGTCGAAACCCACCTGTATGAGAATCATTTAGTTACTTCATCGCTTGGTACTTACAAATGATTGACTATTTCCTGTATGCTCTGAAAGCTGGTGAAATATAAAGGTAATTAAGTAGGGATTGGAGATTACTGTAAGGCTATGATAGGATAGAGTTACCTGTAAACAATGGGTGTAGCTTTGAGTTAGCGTTTCTTTTTTCCTTTTTCCTTAGTTTTAATTGAGGGGCGCTGAAATAAATGGAAAAACCATAATTGATTACAGCTGGGATGAAAGTCTTGTAGATTTGTCGCAGTCTAAAATGCGCTGACTCTAGACAGTAAACCGCTATGCTGCTGAAAGTAAAGATGATAGCAAGGTAAGTGGCTGAGAAAAGTCTGAAGCGTGAGGCTTCAGGCGGGCGTCTGCCGGCTCAAATTTTTCAGTTGTGATTTGACAACCATGTCAGGATATTTTCGTAGAATTGCATCAAGATACTTATAAGGCCGTGTCATTGGGGCATTGGAAAAGGTGAGGATAGAGCACTAAAGAAAACCTGCTCGTAGCTTGTACTCTCTACACTCAATGTTAGCAAGAAGATAGAAAATTGTTTTATTATGTAATGAACAAAATTAAAAAAGAGGCTTCTCGCTCCAGATTTTATTAAAGCGCGTTCAATATTTAAAAACGTGGCAGCTTTGGAGTTCTTGGCCATTGTAACGTCGGCGGTATACAGGACAAGAGCAGAATTGATAATTGATCTGTTTGGACAAAAGCCTAACTGAGAAGTTGATAAAAAGTTTTTTGATGATATTAAGGTGGACGGTAAGTTGTTGCCTTTTTTCTCAAACGCTAAGGACTATTTGGATTAGCAACTAGGTTTTCTTTGTGACCCGTGGTCTATACAAGAAATTAAACAATAATGAGCCTTTTGGACTAATCTTTCAATCTTCATTACGGTTTCTTTTATTAATTCTATAACGTTTCAATGGTGTGGTTAGATTATGGTTTAGATTGAGATTTTATACACAAGAAGTTGATAGAAGCATAGAATTACACACAAAGGTAATTGTTGCATCTGATTCTATGAAGAAAATATTTGTGAAGTAAGTAATAGTGACCTTTATGAAATAAGTCCATCTTTAATATCTTCTCCAAGGCAACAAAAGTCTTATGTGACACGCCAAAAACAGAAGCGATAAGAACTGTATCATTAAATTTAAGATAGAAAAATTAGAATAAATGATAAGAATGACTTACGTAGAGAGAAGCATAAAACTGTATGGTTATGAATTTTTACAAAACAAAAGAACTCAATACTGTTTCAAGTAGCTTAGTAATAAAATATTTTCATAATAAAATTCTAATAATTTCCTGCTATTACTTGTAAGTTCTATTAAGAATATAAACAATAATCTATAAGCATTTCCTAAAAGTAATGTCATAACTAATGTTATTCAATTTTGCGCGCACCTTTTAGTGCAATTCTGCCCGCTCTGCTGTATAAGCAGGATGTCCCCTCTTTTCTTTTCACTTTAGTTCATTAATGAAGAGTGTTTATAGTATTATTCGTTTGTTACTTATATTACTGTTATATATGCATAGGCAAGATATTATTTTAACTTCGAAAACGACCCTTTTAGAAATTATGGGTGTTAAGAGGCTAACAACCTTGAAACCTTCCCTATATGAAAGTATAACATTACCTGACCGATATTAAGAATAATCATTATATAAACAGTTACAAAATGATAATTAAGACAGATTGTTTATCTACATAGTACGCATATTTACAGACTCGCAAACCTTTAAAATCTTTTCAGTTGACTGAAGCTTTTAATAGTGTTGTATTAGCCTTAAGGTAAGAAACGACAATAAGGGATATTACAACCTATCTATTATTTTCTTTTACACATTTAAAATAATTTTAAAGACAGCTCTTGTTCTATACATTTTAATAACAACGGTAACGACAATTTAATAAAGTGTTTTGTCGACATAAATACAAATAGGTCATTACAAGGTAAACATTAAATTACCATTACTACCATCACAAAACATAGGTGTTTATATAGCACTCTTGAGTAAAGTAAGTTGTTAAAACACAAATAACATACTATTGTTAATAGTAAAGACCTGCAGCAAAATGAGAAACCAGTCGAGAAGGGATTTTTATTATTATTTTCGCATTAACATTATCAGTGTACATTATATTAGAAAAACAAATTTATAAGGATTAATTCAAGGCAATTATTTTATTTCTCATTATTTAATTTCCAGTAAGCTTAAAGCTATAATAAGAAATAAAACTAATAATGATCACCCAACGGTGTAGGTACTTTATGTAGTTGATGCCGTCATAAATCATTTTTAAAGGAAACTTTTTCATTTTTGCTTATGTTAATGCAGGAAAGCATTTTCATAATGTTAATTTGCAATCGCTTCTGGAAACAAACAAAAGCGGTGCATAACAAGGCACCGCTTTATGGAAATTGCAACACGAATACTACTTTTTTATAACAAAAGTCCGCTTGCTCTGGAATTCTATAGGAGATAATTTAGTGTTGTAGATTATATTCTTCCTATTACCCTAAGAATTCCTTTTATTCAAATTAGTTAGAACGAATGATTGCAGAGAAATAATGAAATGGTTTCACATATAAATAAAAATTTAATTGTTATTTCAAAAAATACAAAATTATATCACCTACGGGGAAAATGCAAAATGTCTTTAAAATTATGCACATGTAACCCTTTTTTATAAACGTTGCGTGTTTACAAACCGCTGATTAAACTACGAGTGGGCTGTAAAATTCTACCCATCAAAATGATTTCAATAATTACTAATCCAATTCTGCTCTATCCGTTACTTTGTTGGCATAAAGTTTAAGTATTTAAAAAGTAAATATAGGTGGTTCCCCGGGATAAATTACTTAAAAACGTGTTTTTATAAGATTTTTTTGCTATGGTTGGCCTAGTTCGTGTTTTTTCGCAGGCCACTTAACACCTTACTGATTAATTTACGAAGCATTATTCTTAAATGCAATCCAATAGCAGTATAAGGTTTTTAAAAAATACTTGAAGAAATTATCATCATACTATCGAGAAATTCTATAACAATGCAGCTATTGCAAGTTGTGCTTGTTCAACTTTAAAATAAATAATAAATGATTCAGGTAAATATCATTGTAATCAAAAACAATTAGAAATGAAAGATAGTCAAAAATATAAAGAGTACATGGTAGACAAGAAACCTACTGAAAGGTAAATAAAGGGAATGTTAGATATAGGCCTCCCCATATAATCTTCATACTGTAATGATATTAAAAGGTTGAAATGATACCTAAATAAGAAAAACAACAAGAATAAAGTTTGTTGATAAGTTGTTGATAATAATTTTTAGAAAAAGTTTGGTATGTTTTTTTGAATGGAATTTTGTTAATAAGAGTTTTTAGAGAAAAACATTTTATATTGAGTTGAAAAGTTGTTGCGGTTAAAATAATTTTTGAAGATTTGAATTCGAGTTTATGTAGAAGTTATTTAAAAGTATTGATAATAAACAAAGATTAGTGAACGATATTATCGAGTTTATTTTACTGTATGGGTGACGGAGTTAAAAAGGGAATAAAGAGGTTGTATTAAATGGAAGGAAGAATAAGTTAGTTATTAAAACGGAGTAACAAGAAATAAAAGCCAGAGAGTTAATGTGAGTGTTGCTTATTTTAGACAAGTTGTGATCTTTAAAGAAAAAATTAAAATAAAAAGAAAAACT
This sequence comes from Ignelater luminosus, assembly GCA_011009095.1. Classification (NCBI taxonomy): domain Eukaryota; kingdom Metazoa; phylum Arthropoda; class Insecta; order Coleoptera; family Elateridae; genus Ignelater; species Ignelater luminosus. The sequence continues at coordinate 28,806 of VTPC01008245.1, forward strand.
TTATTGAATGTCAAGACTATAAACTTTAAAATAAATAACAATATATTTCATTTCAAGTCATTATTAGTTTCGAGTTTTTATGTTCTTCATGGACATTCAAACCAATTCGGTCCTGAAAGAAAGAAACAGTTCACAATAATAAAAATTATCTAACATATTTAAAGAAGAGTAACTGTTTGGGGAGGCTTCTTAATTATAAGAATTGTTTATTTTATAGCATTTATTATCTTACAACAACAATCTTTCATACAGCCTACAGCATACAACTCTATCGGACATCTTGCGAGCGGGGAGAGGGCAAGTGCTGTCACATTACCATGTTGCCAGCTCTCACTACATCCCCTTCTTTAAGATTAAGCCTTAACATAATCTTTAAACCAACTGGGAGGCTTTCTAAGTCTCTTAGCCTCAATTGATTTAATGACACATTCTGTTTCTTGTTCTTAAAAGTTTTCCACTGTTACACTAATACTATCATTATCTCGTATTACCTCTCTGTTTTCTAAATTAACATTATCATCTTGATTAACAACTGTAACATCAAGATTTTCCCGTTCTTTTTCTACAGTCTCATTTGTTTGCCTTAAACTATCTGTACTAGTATCTATGAATTGACTTTCATTTGAAAAAGGTGCTGGTACTAAATGCCATCTATTTCTACGATAATTTGTATCGTCGCATTTAATTAAATAAGATCTTGGACATTTCAATGTGGCTGGCATACCAACAACTTTCCCGTATTTTCTTAAATCTTGCACCCAAACTCTATCCCCTTCTTTTAGAATAGAAAGTTCTTTAACCTTATGTCTTTTATTGTAGTTCTTTCTTTGTTTTTCCTTTCTTATTTCTAGTTTACAATGAAATTGTTTTTTATTGAATGACTTTTTAATATTTAATGATGGAACTGTTGTTCTAACTTTTCTACACATTAGTAGTTCTGCAGGAGAGAATCCTTGTTCTAAGGAAGCTGATCGATAAGCTAATAATCCCTCATATATATCCTCTGATTTCTTAATTAAATTTTTTGCAATTTTGACTGCTGCTTCTGCGCACCCATTTGATTGACTATAATATGGACTACTAGTTACAAAATTAAATCCATAAGTTTTTGCAAATTCTCTAAATTTACTTTGAAATTGTGGTCCGTTATCAGTTCTAACTGTTTTTGGAATGCCAAATCGAGCAAAAACTGCTTTACAATTTTGTATTACACATTCTTCTGTTAGATAGTTTAATTGAAGTAACTCAAAGTATTGAGAATAATAATCAACTATTATTAAGTACCATTTACCTTGTGCTTTAAGTAAATCCATACCTAATTTCTCCCAAGGCTGATCAGGGATTTTCTCATTTACAAAGGGTTGTTTTTGATTTGTCCTATTCTCCACACAAGTTGAACAAAATTCAACTAAAGTATGTAATTGTGTACTTAATCCTAACCACCAAACTGATTCTTTAGCCCTAGCTCTACACTTATTAATTCCTAAATGACCTTTGTGTAACTGTTGCAACACATACATCTGTAATGGTGGAGGTATTATAATACGATTTGCTTTTAATAAATAACCTTTATTGTATGAAATTTCAGATCTATACTGATAATAAGGTTGTAGATCTTTTGATAATTTGGTTCTATCTGGCCAACCATTAGTACAGAATTCTTTTAATTGTTTACAAATTGGATCTTCTGTTTGAAATTGTTGGATCCTATCTAAAATATTTTGAGCGATAGAAATATTGCTAACTATCATATTCACATGTGCTTCAGTTGTTTCGGGCAATTCTTCGCCTATTTCATCTTTATCTACTTCTAATAGATTTCTTGAAAGACAATCTGCTACTACTAATTGTTTTCCTGAAAGATATTGTACTTTATAATTATATTTCATGAGACGTATTCTAAACCTTTGTAAACGTGGTGTTAATTCGTCTATATTTTTTTTCATTAATATCTGAGCTAACGGTTTATGATCGGTCTCTAAAATGATTGGAATACCTAACACATATTCTTGAAACTTTTCTGTAGCCCAAGTTAATGCTAATGTTTCCTTTTCAATTTGAGCATACATGCGTTCAGTAGTTGTTAATGTTCTAGATGCATAACTTATAATTTGCCTGGTACCAGTATCATCTTCTTGCATTAATGCACAACCTATCCCGTAAGATGAGCTATCTGCACAAACAATAATTTTCTTTGTACAATCATAATGAGCTAAACATGGAGCTTTTTGTAAAAGACTTTTTATTTTGTTAAATGCAGTTTTCTGATCAATATCCCAAATGAATAATTGATTTGCCCTCAGTAAACTATTTAATGGTTCTAATTCCCTGCTTTTATTTGGAATGTATCTACCAACAAAGTTAACTGAACCTAAAAATCTTAAAAGTTCAGTTTTATTCTTTGGTTCCGTAAACTTACTTATAGTTTCAATCCTGCTAGGCTCAATACTGATTCCTTCGGTGCTAACTACATGCCCTAAGAAATTAATTTTATTTACACCAAATACGCTTTTTGATTTGTTTATGGTAATTTCATTTTCACAGTAACGTTTTAAAACTTCTCTAAGAATCTTATCATGTTCCTCATTATCCTTTCCAAATACTAAAACATCATGTACATGAAAAAGTACATTGGTAATTCCCTCTAATGTTTGAGCTATTCTATTACTATAATACTCTGGTGCACTATTTAATCCAAAAGGACATCTTTTGTACATAAATCGCCCAAATGGTGTTATAAAAGTTGTTAAGGGTTTACTATCTTCAGTTAATTTTACTTGATAAAATCCTGAATTTGCATCTATCTTACTAAAGACTTTTGCACCTTTCAGTTGGGACAATGTATATTCAACTTTATGTATTGGAAACACTGGTCGATCTAGAAACTTATTTAATTCAGTGAAATCTCCACAAATTCTTACCTTGTCACCTTTCGCAACAATTACCATAGGAGCACAAAACTTGGTAGGAAAATCTACCGGTTCTATTAGATCTAATTTTATCATTCTATCCAATTCTGCTTTAACTTTGTTTAGAAGTGGAATAGGTACAATTCTAGGAGTTGTGAGTGCATGAGTTTTAGCATTTTCATTTACTTTGATCTCCATTTCTCCTTTAATTTTACCTAATTCCTTAAATACTTCTGGAAATTCTTTTTCTATTTGCACATTACCTACTATTTTAAGAATTTGTAGTTGTTTAATGGCATCGCACCCTAGAATTGGGTTTAACAAGTTATTTATAAAATATACATTTATAAATTTGCTTATTCTATTATAACATAGCTTCAATCTTGTGTAGCCCACTACTTCCAATTCATGACCATCTGGTCCACAAGCTTTTCGAATTGGCTTACTTAGCTTAATATGAGGTTTTAATTCACTAGTACTGATACAAGTAATTTCAGATCCTGTATCTACTAAAAATTCTAAGTTTTTATTTAATTCTGCTACTTTAAATTGAGAATTATTCTGAAAACTTATTCTATTTACAATTAAATCACTAGCTTGTTCTTCTACAACCTGTGTAACAAAGTTGACTTTACTTTTACAGACTTTCTCAAAATGCCCTAATCTTTTACAATTATGACAAACAGCATTCTTAGCTTTACATTGACTTTTGGGATGTCTGTAAAAATATCCACAATACTCACAGTTCTTTGATTGTGTGATCGTTTTCCTTGTGGTGAACCTGACTTTAGTCGACCTGGTTCGTGCTTCTCAGACGACCTCTGTGTGACTTTTGTTTGTCTTCTTCCTTCGGTTTGTACACTGTTGATCTCTTTTGAACTTCTTATCTGCCGGGACTCTTTGTTTTGCATTTCCCCTTGCCTGCACATTTGCACAGCTTGTTGCAGTGTTAGTTCACTTTTCATTTGCATTTGTTCACGTAGTCTTGCATCTGCCATTCCAATTACTATACGATCCTGTATCAGTTCTTCTTTTATTTGTCCTGGTTTCATTTGTCCGTATTCACATGATTCTGCCAATTTATGAAGGGCTGTAATGAAACTTTCTGCGGTTTCACCAGGTTGCTGAATTCGAGCATTAAATTTGTATCTTTCAAATACAACATTTACTCTCGGTTTAAAATGTTTATCGAAAGCAGCTACTATCTTTTCATAAGACCATTTTACATTTTCTCCGTTCTCTTCGGTTTGTTTGAAGGTCAAGAAAATGTCATCCGCCTTTTCTCCTATCAAATACAACATTAAGTCAATTTTATCTTCGTCGGACTTCTTCGTTTGTTGACTTAGCTTCAAATACCTCTCGAATCTTAGTTTCCATTTAAACGATGCATTCGGATCCTGGAAATCTAATTTTCCCGGTGCTTTAAGGTTATTCAGCACAACTGCTTCTGATGCTTCCGCCATGTTTCTTCTTTTTTTTTCTCGTACTCGTTTTTTTTTCGTTTGTTGATTTACATTTACCGGTATTTCGTTTATTTTAATGCCGTTTTGGGGAGGCTTCTTAATTTTAAGAATTGTTTATTTTATAGCATTTATTATCTTACAACAATCTTTCATACAGCCTACAGCATACAACTCTATCGGACATCTTGCGAGCGGGGAGAGGGCAAGTGCTGTCACATTACCATGTTGCCAGCTCTCACTACAGTAACATTATTATTTAATTTACTTACCTTCTAATACATTTTATTGTGTGGAGGTATAATGGAATCTTTGATATGTGTTGTCCGAATGTCTTTGGTGCGGACTTAAGCAACCGGTGGACCAAACAGCGACGTACTGAAGAAGGTTGTCTTTATTAACAGAGGAACACCGACTCTACGAAGGGTGTATGGAAGCAAGGAGGTCTGCGGAAAAGGAATAGGAAGTGTAAAGTTAAAAGGTTGTGGTGAAGTGAGGTAAACAAGAATAAAAAAAAAAGGTGGTAAACAAAAAAAATAAGTCAAATTTGGAGATATTAAGAACATAAAACAAAAATTTTAATTATTAAAGAAACGAAAATTAAATGTAAAATTGTTTAAAAAAAATTAACTGTCAGTTTGATTGAAGTTGTCACGTGTTGATCAAGGTGGTCTTATTTAGGTTATCAATCAAATATCAGAAAATCATTACAAAATATTTATAAACATCAAAAAAAAATAAAATTAATTCATTGATTCAATTCTCATGTACATGCATCACAATACGTTCCTATTTAGTGCTACTCGGTACCAATTTAATCCAGCTGCTCGTTTCAGATCCTCAGTCCATTTTGTTTGTGGTCGCTACACTTCGCTTTTGAGTCCATGGTCTCCAATAACGTATTTCTTTGTTACATCTCGCGTCTGTCTGTCTTATAGTGCATCCAACCCATTTCCATTTCAGGGAGCCTTTATGTTCTTTGACACCTATCAGTTTTGTTTTATTTCTAATGTCTTTGTTTCGAATTCGGGCTTTCAATTTTACCTCTAACATTCGTCTTTAAGTATTCTGTTTTGCTTTCCAAAAGTCGATCAAGCCAGTCGTATTCGCCTATTCACTTTACGAATTTTTTGGCTCATATTAGATTGTTGTTACTGGATTTACAGAGCAGGTTCACTTTCTACTTTTTTTTTCATTGAGAATAGTCGTAATGAAATTAAAAGTTTTATTTTGAAAAAACAAGGCTATCACTGTTTAGACAGAAAGGTAAACTGCTACTGTTGAGTACAACCCAAAGCAAAGACGTTAACTATACTTAAATTACCTGAAAAATATCTTTCAGCACAAATGAAAAGGTCGATGAGTTTGGATTGTCCCGTGCTCATTTTCTTAGACATACCCTTAAATTTATATTGGTTTGGACAACGTGATAAAGTGAGGACGATCATTATTAGAAAATATTCAAAAATTCTTGTTTCTCTAGTAGAATAAATGATTTTCTTCATTATCATTTTTCTCCCACTTTAACAACAAATAAGGACATCAGGTAAAATGATCTTAGTGTACATAAATGTTAGATAATCTAACTAAGGCCCAATAGCAAAATCTAAATGCTTTGCACTACCTGGCAGGCAAAAAAGAATCTGAAGGACACTCCAAAATTTGTGGAATTGCTTGCTCAATTATTTCTTTCTGTATCAGAATTATTTGAGTATCACAATATAGAAACAATTGGAAAACAGTTTCAGTTTCGACTCTCTTCACGGCATACGCATGTCTTCAAATCTTTATACTAGACGTTTCTAGATACAATCTATATAAGGTTTTTTAAACATAACTACGTTTTGAAAAACAGAAAAAAGTTTTCGAATTTCGCTTCCGCTTCTTGATAAGTACTACCAAATGTAAATAGGTATGTCATGAGCAAACCCATAAAATAATAAACCAACTAAAACTTCTGTACAAGTCACACAAGAACAATATATTAGATGACGGTGCACCACTAATTAAGTGGCTCTATGGAGGTATCATTGTCATTAAGCAGTAATTAAGGACTGACTCCTTACGGGTAATTCGCTCGCACTTGCTTCACCTTATATGAAAAGATAAATAGTCTGCGATGTTTATTTGTCAGGACTAAATATTATGAAAATCTCTATCACTACCTAATTTGTTCAATACGTCTTTTTAACTGTTACCCCACATCCATTCTTAAATACTCAAAACGTTCTGAACCATGGAATGTAGAATATTTTCATCATTAAAAATAAAAAACAACTTAACAAAACCATATTATTATTGGTTTACAACCGTTTATTATATAGAAATAAGTAATAAACCTTCGTATTTATCATATAAAATGATTAAGATAATTACAATTTTGAATACGATTCATATCCGTTCTTTTATTGGCATCGACTTTAAATCATCATTAAAAGTTGAGACTCAATTATCATTAATAGAACAACTTACTGAACTGTTTTTATCGTCAATATTCTGAAAGAAGATAGCTTGAGAGGTTGAAAAATAATAAAATTTATTTTAAAAAACCAAAACCACAGCCAATTAATTTTTCAACTCTTTCTAAATAAGTCAATAATTGACTACCTCCTGTTCATTTTAAGCAAATTACTGGGAACTAATTTGTTTTAACAACCGACAGACAAATTGAAGAGGTGTTAATTGTGAAAACCTTTCTCAACGAAAATCATTCAATCGATACCCACTCTTATACACGTTATTATTAAATTATTATTAGCCCTGTCGATTTTTATTTTAAGATTTCTCTTACTACTTAACAGATTTAAAAGTGCTAATCAATTTTTTCTACAAGCCTCACTCAAAATAACCACCTTATTTTCATTCAGTAACTTAAATTGGTCTCACGATTAGAAAAAGGAAAAAAAATTGAAGACTAAAATTGAGTTCAAAATCCTACAAGAGACTTTAGAATTTCCTACTTGTCTTTAGAAGTTTCTTATTAGCTCCCGTGACTATGCACATTCTTAATAGTGATATGAATATAGTTCGTGCTAGAAGAAATATTTCTATATTGGGTTAATAATGAAAAAACGTTTTTCTTTTTTTCTACTTTCTTTTGAATAGTGCCTTAGATTAAATTTTTATAGATGAGTGCTAATAGAAAAAGTTTTTTTTTTTAGATACGAGGTACAATCGAAAAGATAATTTACGTATATTTGTGGCTTTTTGTGCCGGTGTAAAGTTTTTAATTTTTATCATATTTAGATAGATCTTACTTGCTTTTTCACGATTTATTTATTTTAAAGGGATTATGCTTTTTTCAAAGACCCCTCCATCTTGAAAACTTAGTATCAATAGTATTTACGTTTTTAGCATGGCAGTCAGTCAGTGTACAAATTCGTCACATCAATCAACAGACTGGCGACTAAGAAAATCTTAATTATGTACACAATACTTCTTTCGACTCTAGGATTTTACCAATTTCCAGCTTATAAGGTCTTTTTAAAAAACATAATTACAAACTGTGATTTGAATTGTTGTTTGATTAAATATAAATTAATCAATGGCGATCAAAAAAGTGAGTAGGTGAAGTTAATGGAAACACTAAGATGGGTACAAACAGCGAATGGTAAGTGTAACGATGTTATAACTCGTTATAAAGTCTAACTGAGAGTTCTCTTCTTTAAATGATTTGGAATTGTATGATTGGAAACGCAACAGAACAACCGAGATTAACCTCAAACTTGAATACATTAGATTAGTACTACCATTTTGCAAAGCACCATTACAAAACTTTTGAATTAATAATAAAATTCGTTGAAACTAAACTTCATAATTTGTGTGACGTATAAATTCAATCAGTTGAACATTTTTAAATTAAATTAAATTAGTTGAACACTCTCTATTGTGTTAAGAAAAAAATAAAAAGAAGCAAAATTTGTAAAGCTTCGCTACTTGACTTAACTTTTCGTATTTTTGGATTTCTTAATAATTATTCTACAAAGTGGTCTCTTTTCTTCCTGCAGTTAGAAGATGAGGCTAAATATGTCAAAGAAAAATAAAACTGAAATACAATACCCATAACAGTATCGATGCACATATACTAATTCCTCAAACATTGAAGTTTATATGGTAAAGTCATATGGCCTTGCAGGTCTCTCTCTTCATCAAATTGATGAAAAAGCTTATCTAAGAATTGTCGATCTTGTACAGTGTAAAAGAGTGGACTATCACGCCGTCTTGTTGCAGGATTACATCTAGAGAGCAATGTTCTAAAATAGCAGACATTACATAGTTTTCTTGAAGAAAAACAGATAAACATCAGTGGTAATGTTTTATTCAGAAAATAAATATCATTCATTCCTCCAGACTAAATTTCCTCCAAGACGTTTATTTCAGGCAACTAAAGACTTTTTCTAATACAACGTAAAGATTTTCATCGAAATAATCGACACAATTATGGCGATCAATATGACCACACAAATGAATTTTAAATTTGCCAAACTATAATACACGATCTAGCAAAGAATATGGATCAGGTTTATCGACCAATAAACTTTGGAATTCTTCGTAAAGTCACAGTCTCCGATTTGGATCATCTTCCTTCAAAGAATATACATGCACAGATTAAATAAAATAATAAACAAAAACAAACACAGGAATGTACCAAGCTGGAGGTTGAAGTTGATTGCAGAATGATGTTGTGAAACCTGCTGATGGCATTGTCTTGACCTGTAGCAGCTGTGATTGGTACCATCCTGCACGCGATTCTTTTTCTTCCTCGCCTTAGACTCGGTTATGGTGGTCGATGGTGCTATCGGTCACTTAACTGAAAGTACTTGTGATGAGAAAAAAGGGAAGCTTATGTAATTGGGTTCTTTTTGAGAATGTTCCATGACTCGCGGGAGAGATTTTCGGCGTTATTGGGGAAGATTTCCGGGTGGTGCCATATGTAGTTTGCATGTAGATTTGGTAGTTGGAAAGGGAAATCAGATTTTGAAAATTTCTAGGACTTTCTTCTAACGTACCGGTCTCTTAAATGTTCCAGGCGTAAGTCTGTAGGAAGAATCCCAACAAAATCGCATTGTTCCACCCAGAAGTTAAAGAGTTCTTGGTAGAAAATTTTCCGTTTGTCGAAGTCGGTGGACAACATAATTATGACCATGCTGTCATTATAAAGGGTTTTCCAATAAGAGGTGTTATTTTGAATAGCCCGCTATTT
>VTPC01008247.1:0-27031 GCA_011009095.1 Ignelater luminosus
AAAAAAAAAGTGGATTTGTTGCAGCAGATAAAAGAGGAAAACACCATCCTAAAAATAAATTACCGGAAGAAGTCAGATTATCTGTGGTATCACACATTTCCTCATTTCCTGCTTGTCAGTCACATTATTGCAAAGAAAGACAATATTTGAGTTCAGAACTAAACTTTAGTATTATGTATAAACTTTACACAGAAAAATGCAGAGAAGAAAACAGACATGAAGATATGATAGCAAAAAGTGGCTTAACAGGAAAGTATTTAATGAAGAATTCAATCTCAGTTTTTATCAACTATCCATTTGGATAACTTTATTAAAATTTTAAGGGAAAGTACTTCGGAAGCTGAGAAAGAAAATATTAAAGACCAACAGAGAAAACATCACCAAGAGGCAGATCTTACATACAAACTAAAAAGCCGAGATAAGGAAGAAGCAAAGAAGAGCAAGCTCAAAAAATGGCGGACATGGTAGATTTACAAAAACATTTACCTACACCTTGTTTAAATAACTCACTTTTGTTTTATCTACAACTTTGGACTTGCAATTTAACAATTCATTGTGACACTATCGAGCCGTCTTATTGCATGATTTGGGATGAAACGTAAGGTTTGAGAGGTGGAAACGAGATATCCTCGTGCACCATAAAATGGGATTTGGAAAACTTGGACGAAAAAGTTGAAGAACTTACGATATGGTCGGACAACTGCAGTGGCCAAAATAGGAAAAAAATGATAATTCTTGCTTACATGTAGTTGCTGAATAAAATTCCCACCTTAAAAATAATATATCATAAGTACCTACATGGAAGCAGTTTCTGGAATAATTGAAAGAATAAGAAAAAACCTCAAGACTCTAGAAATTGCCGTTTCTCGAGATTGGGCACAATTTATCAGCACCTGCGGTAATAAAAATCCATTCATTGTTTCTTCAATGCACAATGAAAATTTTAAAGACGTTAGCAGCTTGTTCAAAGGTAGTGAAGCTCCATTGGTCTCCAGAAAGAAAAATACAAATGCAGAACAATTTTATCTGTCTCGGGTGGTTTGGACCCAACTAAGAAGAACTGATCAAGATATTTTATACTACAAAACTACGTTTAAGTAAGGTAAGTAAGTAAGGTTATCTTTACCTTTTTCCGAGAAACTTTCTAGCTACTCGAAATAACACAAAACCCATTAAAGCGCCAACTATCACCACCTGTTGGACCTCCTAGAATGTCTTGCAAATGTTCAAAATTGTTTTTTTCTTTGATATTAACAAACTTTGAACAAATTTTATTGCGAGAAACCCACAAGAAATACCTGAAAGACGTGTAAACAAAATTTTAAGTTGATTGGATAAAATTTGTAGTCACAGTGTAATATGAAATGGTACCTTTTGAGTTTTTTCGTCCTCCTGTAAAGTTTTCAAAAGTGGACTTCAGCCCAACTGCTTCTCATATACAGATATGCTACTATGGTGAACTTTCCGGATGACGGATTTGGCATTCAGAATTTTTCTAATTCCGTAAACAAATGATTTTGACCTGAAGCTCTAAAACTTTAATTAACTTCTGCAATTTCGATTTTTAACATATTTCCAAAAGATCTCTATTTTCTTATCTTAATGTTTAAATTTCAGAGCCCATACTCCATAGTACATTTGCCCACTGCCCATATGGTTAGGTCTAATGTTTCTTCAGTTTCTTCATTCTGATAATAAACAATCGTAGAATTATGATGTGTGCACTTACAAAACTTTCTAGTCGTGACAGGCAACAACAATGATCAGTACAGAATAATGGATTTATCGGTATTCTTTACACATTTTGTCACACTGGAGAAAAGCTCTTGGAATCCTGACGACTCCTCAGTCTACAACATTTGTATAGGTAGCCGATATTAGGAGTATAAAAATTCTTTATGTCGGAGTGTTTGAAAATCATTAGCGATATCACTGATAAAAATACATTTTGTATAAAACAGGGCCGATTTGTAAAAGTGTTTGTGGTCTTGTCATTCTAATAAATTAACAATCAGATGTGTCACAGAAAAATATAAATAGGCTAAATGTACCCCAATCAAGAGATTTTGGGCACTTTTTTGGACGGTATTAAAGCAAAGTATAATGTTGTATGTAGACGTCTTTGAGAATACAGTGGTGGTACTATTTGATCCATTTTGTTTTCGCTTAGATTTCTACAGTTGTGATCATCGACGTGTCTCCTTTGTCTTGGCAGTCTTTCTTCTCTATACAAGAATTTCTAGACTTATGTGCTTAGTCTAGAGACCTGCATTAACTGAACCTTTCTTTGGACGATCTTGAATATCTCGGGTCTGTTGAGGTTCTGCAAACGTCCTAGAACGGAAGCTTATTAAGCTGGCCAGACTATTGATAATTGATAATTCTTCATTCACACGGACATTTGATCTTCATATCAAATTCCTGACAATTCAAGCTGCAAATGTTAAGTTAATACTTTTGTTATGTCAACTTATTCAATTTTTTCATAACTCGTTATATACTTTGTTGATAAAAATCAGATTTCTTTCTCAATTATAACCAGAATACTCCCTTTTTACCACAATATTGAATAAACACAAAGAAACAGCAGCTGGGAATACTGTGAATCCCTAAAGCAAATTGCGTATAATATGTTAAAGCAGCAAATAAGCAATATTGGTAATAACGTGCAAATAGGATGTTATTATTTCTGAAACGCGTCTGTCGATGAAAGTAATTTACTTTATGTGCTTGCCTTCGGGTTACTTAGTTTTCCGTTACTTTGACGCTAACATGTGATGATCTTTATCGTCATTATACTTTTACGATTACGTATTTCCTATCAAAGAGAAATCAGCAAAACGATTTTGAATTATTTACAGCCGAAGATTCTAGAAACCTACTCACAAGCTATATAAAACAAAAACAGAAGAGAATGCGTCAATAAAACCAAAGTAGTTTAATGCGGAAGGAAGTTTCTATGTTGGAAATCCAAAAAGAACAATGCAGCGCTTCGAATTTTACAAATTCTAGGTTACCTCAAGTCATAAAAATTCATAAATCAAGAGTATAACGAAAATAAAACTTCTTTACTGACACTTTTATAGCAGCAATAGCATTTCTTTAACATGCAGTTAACTTCTAACCGAAAGGTGCCATGTCTGGTTTCTGATATGCAATTTAGAAGTCAATTTAACCCTAACAACAGTAGTTGTTGTAGTAATGAAAAAAAGAGTCTCAAACACCTGCAACCGCATTCAAACCAGCTAACTGCGATTAAAACTACAAAGTTCACAAAGTTCAACTAGAACAAACATTTCATTTTCAATTTTCTTCAGTTTACAGGTTGGTCACGACAACGCCACCCTGATATTAAACGTTTCGCTTCTAAGCGGCACGAGTTTAGAATCAGCACAAATTTTGCCTGACATCAACCATTTGTGCTATGAGGAATCTTAATTTTAGTGATTTATTACGTTGAAAGTTAAAACATCTTTCGTGTAGTTTACAAAAACGATAACAGTTTATTAAGTCTCTTTCTCTCTCAATTTATTTTGAGGAAATGATTAATAAAAATTAAATCTGCAGGTTTCGAAAATGCTATATTGTTAAAATGCATTCATGCAAATAAAAATAAATGTTAAAAACAATACAAAGACATAATTGCATCAACGCTTTAAGGAAAGTTTTAATAATTTACATACAAATAAAAGATAAATACAATTTCGTGACGTTCAGGGTTTCTTGAACAACGTGTGTATGTGTATGTATAATTTCTAGACATTGAATGAAAGCCGGGGGCCCCGTCTGTTGTGTCTGTGGTGCCCTAGGGCTTCGCTTTCTCCTCGTCAATTTCGTCCCTTTCGATTTATAATTTTAAATTTATTAACGAGCTCAGCTGCTTTTTTTCCTGAACGTCTCCAAATGTCTTGGTCGATTTTAAATTGGAATTAGCACTCATGTGAGAAAATTTATTAGGAGATATCAAATCGAAAGTTGGATTCGTGCAGAGAGGTGCTGTTAAAAAACACAACTGTTGCTGCCGGAATATGTCAATTCTTGATTTATACATGTTAGAAATATATTTATGGGATTATATTAGTTATTGTGAAGTGTGCGTGAGATACCGCTTTGTATTTTTATGATTGGAGAAAGGGAAAAGTATTAAATTTAATGGAAATTAGAGATTAATAGAAAACCCAATTAATTTTCTCTATTTTTAATAAAACGAAACATATGAGGTCTAGAGATTATTGCGGTTCGGATTTTAATAAATTTTGATTGTTATTTGATGGTTATTGTCTGTTTTTACGTTTTCTCAAAATCTTTTTGTTTCTTAACTTTTCTTCATTTTCTTTGCCTTTGGCAATACAATGAAATATCTTTTCGAGCGTTCTTAACCATAGAATTAATAGCATTTTCCAATTCCTTCTTTGATGCCATTCCGTTTAGCTTAATCGTATATCACTGTTTCTAAATTTAGTTTCAAGACTTTTCTACACTAACCATATTATCTTCAAAATCTATGGTAATACCAAGGAAATTTGGAAAATGAGACCTTAACTAATCTGAACATATGTAACTAGCGAAATCGATTACTGATAGATAAATTGCACGCCAGAGTTGAAGAAGACATAGGTATTATCCCAGCCAAAAGAGGTTTTTGACACAATTATACCCAAACTATTTACATTGGCAGTGAAAGATGTATTCAAGAAATCACATTGATGGAAAAACTAGAAGCTAGAGGTTAAACTGTCTAAAAGGTCAACACGAAAGTTAATCCAAGTAGATGAATCAAAGCAGCAGAAACTGTAAATGAGTACGTGTTCCTTGGAATAAAAACAGCCATTTTTTGGGCAATATTCATCGAGCCGATGATGATTGGAATATTGTTAGAAGATAAAAGAGGGGAAGACTAAATCAAATATGTTATTGCATGCATGTTGAGAAGCATCTGGTGGTGGAGAAGCTGAGAAATAATGCAATAGAGATAATGGCTAGAGAAAAAGAAGGAAAGACTATGATATAAAGTCATAGTGACCCAGTTCGACTGGCTGAAATCACTCAGGACATTACAACCTTGGGGACAATGGAAACGGCCCATGATTAGAAGTGGACGACGCCAGGGTAAAAAGGAAAGAACAAAATGTTAAATGTTCTGCTCATCATTGAGCGACACTAGCTAGCATAACATAAAATATTTAGGACGAAAAACTTGCTTTCTTTCTTTCCTTACCTGCTGATCCTAACAACATACTTTTTCCTTCTTCCATTAATGAACTCTTAGTAGTTCACATTTCTTTTACTTGCTTCAATGTAGCGAACTCTCTTTGTGAAGTTTAATCTTTATCATTGTGACTTTATAGTGTACCCTTTATCTATCACTTTTAAGATATTCTTAAGATCCTCTATAGCATCAAAGTTCAATCTTCCAAGTTTGCTGTTTTAGACCAGAGATAAAGATTTTTATGACCCCGCTGATCATGTCAACAAATTATGTTTAATACATTTCTAAATCCGTAGTCGGTTAAAAAAATCACTTTAACGGAATGCACACTTTGTTAGTTTTGAGGTACAAGAGGCCAAGCAATCGAAGAGAAGAGATATTTTACATTTTTCAGTTGGGTACCTAAATTCGCTGGTAGACTGGAGAAGATTAGCCAAAAAAGCCCTACACTGGCTGAAATCTTCAACCCCAACTGGATCAAACTTTAGCTTTGGGTCAGGCTGCGCAGAAGAAACAGTTGAAAGATAGTTTTGTATGAAAATGAGCAGTGAAAATCTCAAGGTATCTCTATGAAACCATTAACTAGGGAAACAATTATACAGAACTCGAATCGGCTACAGATAATAACGTGGCAGTACTTATCTTAATTAAAACGTTTTACCTCTAGATTAGCAGATACGTTGAGTGTTTCTTCTTGTCTTCTATTTAGTGAAATATTGTCTCTGGTTGTTCTACAAGTCGAGTTATCATACTTATAGGATTTGCCCGGAAAAAGTTCGTTATGGAAATTCCGGAAGTTACAGCTTTATTACTAATAAGTTCATGAAATAAATCTGCCAATAAACAGTTTTCTAGCGTTATTGCATTTTAAGAATGTTGTGTGTTTCTTGATTGTCTGATTTCTAGGGTGGACAAAATACAACCCTACCTTATTTTATTTTAATTTCTCTGTGGCGTTTTCCATCTGTTAGGCTATATTTACCATCATGTTACTATAGATGAAGCTTTATGTTTCACCTTAATGTAAAAATAATATAAAATCGAAACATTTCCTAGAAAGATAGACATAATAGATTACAATGCACGTATTTCCTTGATATTGAGTTTTCCAATACATTAATTTCTTGAAACCACCGATACTTTCAAAGTAGGCCATACGGTATAATGAAACTCAATCCAAGTAATTCTGCTAATTTATTTCCGATTCACCACAATATGTAGAAAATAAAGCTTTTTATTGCGTTTCACGGTTCTTTAACCGCGTTAAATTACATGCTTGATGACACGTGTCCTCACTTAAAAGTGAATCCCAGTTTCTAAATCAATTATTTCTTTTTATAAAGAATCAAAATAAAAACAGAATGGTTGGTAGAATGTAATTATTTTTAAATTTATAGGCTACCAAAAATAACAACCGCACGCGTCGTAAAGAGATAAAATATCCGGAGTACACGTCGCAGTGAATGAACATCTGGAAACATTATGAGAAATCATCAATCTTGTAGTATAATATTAAAGGGGATCCAATTTTATGTTTTGCTTCCTTGTGAATTTTCTTACAATTTCTGTTAATTTCCTTGCGTGAGGTGAACAAGGTCAATAAAATGTAATGTTTGTTTCAGGCTGAAAGATTAGCTGATTATGGAAGATTGATGGGAGGTTCTCAGCCATCTCTTGATGGAAGAAGACGCGATTTAGACCGCATTCAAGATTTGTTTCCTCAAGATTATTTAGGATTACACGAACCAGAACCTACTACCTTTAGTGTGGTAAGTTGAAAGCTTTTGAGAATAAAAGCAAAAAACTTGAAGTGTGATAAATAAAAACATTTTCTTGATATTTTTTCTATTGCACGTGTATTTATCTTGTACTAAATCGCTGTTAAGAACGCCTGCGGGTATACAAAGTACATACATTAAATTCAAGAAATATCATATAGATCTCATCAAACCATTATAAAGTTGTAGTTACTGAGTGAATTTATCATAACGACAATTCCCGCGGCCAGGATAATAAGTATCAAGAGATTTTTCTAGACAAACTTCTCTTGTTTTATTTATTTTCAACTTTTATCACCAGTAGATCTCCATACAAATAAAATCGATTTACACCTTTAAAAAATCTACATACGTTCTCTCTGTTATACTATCAACTCTATGCGTTTCTGTGTGTATAAATATTATTTAGATGCATTGCGACACGAAACATTAACTTGACTCGGTTAGTGTACCCCTGTTTTATATTACAACATCGTATCTATCCTAGTATAGCATATATTACGTAAACGTTATGTACTTAATTCACTTTGAAGATAACCGAAGAATAATGAAAATGTCGAAATTCCACTTCGAGAAACGCATCCCGAAGAGTGAATATAGCTTAGTCAGAATGATAAAGCAGTTACACCATTGAAAACTTTAATATTAGCATGAAGTTTTATAAAGCGTTCGTGATGATAAAGAGGAATAGTAATCAAATTTAATAACTAATTTCATCATTTTATAATAACAAAAACATTCGTGAAGGTTAACTATTTACAAAAGTATGTATTCGTTTTCATTTTTATAAAAGCAACAATAGAATAATAAAACAATGAGCTTTTTTGGTTGTAAAGGAATTAATACAATGGGATGGATGTAAAGCTACTACTACAAGATGTAAAAACTAATATTGCTAGCAAAAGATAGGTTAATCACAAGGTAACACTTCAAAATGTCGTTGTAGTTATTGAAAGGAAATTGAATTGGCAACCCAAGGATTTATCTAATTTTATGTAGCTAACAAAAGTCGGTTTTTTATACCTTACTATAAGAATGTTCACATAGAAATTGGAAGATTTTAGAAGTCGGTATTTTGGACTTAAACTTTTTAAATTGGCAATTTCAGCCATATTATTAGCAATTGGAGTTCAAAGGAAATTATAGGAAACAAAAAACGGATTGTTTTGGCGTTAGTGTGGTTTCACAAACTGACTCTTTATAAATACCAATAGGATATGAGTATTTTTTTAAATTCCCACGCCAATAAAGAACGAGGAAAGATTTAATAAGTGTTGCCTTGAAATCAACAAAATGAAAGCAAAATTAAATATTTTTTGCAAAGTGGTATCTAATATGCCTAAATAACATCAATAAAGAAACTATAAAAAGTATAGGTACATGTTAGAACAACAATGGATAACAAGCAAGTTAACAATTCTGTACAAAATACATCGAAATATTGTCAAAATGCGCATTTGATATACCACAAGGATAGATCTTTTAGAGAACTGACGAAATTACTATACTAACACAACTGCTAATTTCAAAACAATATTGCTAATTGGCATTTAAAACAAACCTAACCATATATGATCAAATTACTAGAGGACTTTATTCTAAATATGTAGTTGTAACAAAGAATATACGTAGATAGGTATCTAAATAATTATATGAATTAGCAAAATAAAAAAAATAAACAATTAAGTAAAGAAAACTTGTCTATTGAAGGTCTAGCTAGGTCATTGGGAAAAGCCTATGAAGCTGTTGGTAGAAAAGAATTCCAATTTATTCAGTTTCTTTTTCAATTTAATGAAGCAACGTCAATTACTTTATTGATTTGCTCATCAATGCAAATATTAATTTTGATTGTTAATTATATGGCAGTGGCAGTATTAATGTGTTGATGAACGGTCTTCCGTAGTTCTTACAGTTGAAAGATATCTAAAAGAACAGTTCTTACAGTTGAAAGATATCTAAAAGAACAGTTCTTAAGTTATTGATTTAACAAAAAGAATGAAAGCAGCTAATTGTTCTACTAGAAAGGTAGTAGGTAAGAAATTTCTTAAATGACGTAGATTGAAGTAACCAAGTGTCGTAGAACTCGTTGTCTTAAGATAGAGACACCCACTGGGAGATGCAGACACTGACTGCTCGCAGCTTTAGATCTCTGATTAATGAAGATATTGAACAGTCTTAGAGATAATTTTTAGATTTCTATATTAATTTGTTTAGCAATTTAATTTGTACTGTTACTCTTACAAGATGTCTTCCCATATAAAATAAATAAAGAAATGGAACATAGATTCGTGCGGTTACTAATCAGGTCCAGCATGTACATAACTACAGACTATTTTCTGCATTTTACTTACATTGAAATCTCAACCTAACTGATCTTCAACCTCCAGCAGGAAATTTGTAGTCAAAAGCAATAGAATCACAAACCAATAAAATACCATATTGTTTTGAATTAAGACCACCCTAATTCAAAATAATTATCAACAAATAAATATGTGCCCAAGTCAAATCTATAATAGTGACCAAGAGTTAGAATGAGATACTAAAATTAAAAGTGTGTACTTTAAACTCACAATATCCAGAATAATGTTATACCTTAAATCAGAATCGGACTAGCCCAAGGGTAGGAGTCTGAAACTGTGGGACCAAATCAGTCTGGAAGCCATATAGGGATAAAATTCAAAAGTCGACTTTTTGCCAAGTTAGGAATAAGAAATTAATTTTGTATTTAATATTATGTCATCATATAGGAGCCAAGATATCCAAACTCCAAGGCCAAATTGGGCCAGTCCAACTCTTCCTTAAGCTTTTTTAGACAGAGATTTTTTGCATTATTCTTATCCTTTTATGTTAATTGTTGTATCTGTTCAAACTAAACACAAACACTATTTGTTGCAGAAAACAAGATCATTTCGGAAAAAGTCCTTAGGAGATCTACATTCACCAGAACATGGAAGTTCCCATACAAACAGAATTTTCATTGTTGAAGCACCATGCGCAATGGCACCTACACATGCATCTGTGCAAGCAAAAGCAAGACATCTATTTCTCTTCTCTGATTTACTGCTCGTAGCAAAACCAAGATCTGCTGGTAGTTTTAAATTAAAAGTATGTCCTTTCATTCTTTTAGTTAGATTACCAATGACTAATAATGATTTTTTTTTCAAAAGGAAAGCGTTCGGGTTTCTGAATTATGGTTAGCTCCATATTCAGAATGTGAAACAGGATTTCTCGTGGGGTATCCTGCACCAGCCAGAACGTATATTGTAACATTTTGTACCCAGGCTGCTAGAGATTCTTGGTGGAGAGAGATGCAACAAGCATTAGCAGCACAGTTGCGGCTGGAACCTCCAACTACCAATATTAAAGTAATTTATAGGGATCCTCTTAGTGGGACTGAATGTGTAAGTTGCCACTCCATCAAGCTTTAACAATCTTGTTAAGGCATTTAATTAATTAATTAATTAATTTTGAAAATGTCTTATTACAGTCAAAAACTCTGGGAATTGGGCCAGAAACAAACACTGGAGATATAGCTCGTTTAGCATTAGATGATTCTCGAGTCTCAGAAAATGGATACACTCTTTGGGCAAAAGAAAGGGATTCTGCACCATGTCCATTACTCGGTTGTGAACGACCACATTCTATTCAGTTAGCAAGGTTACGGCAATCTCTTTGTGCGGAAGAAGGTTTCGATCTCACACATTGTAACAATAACAGGGTGCCTAGTGGGATTATCTTTGAATTGAAACCTAATTGTAAACCTACACCAAAAAAGTAAGTTGAAAATAAATTCTTTTTGTGGTTGTAACATAATTGTATCGTTTTAGAACTCCTTTAAAATTATTCCGTAAAAATAGTGGCCGAATATTTGGTGTACCTTTATCAAGACTGTGTGTAAATAACACATTACCTCCTGCCATAAACATAATTCTCAGAGGCTTATTTCAAAGGGGACCTCATACTCAAGGTATTTTCAGACGATGCGCGTCTGCTAGAACACTCAGGGAGCTTCGAGAAAAAATCGATTCTCAAAGTAAGTTTATTAAAAACTTGTTTTTATTGAAATTGTAACTCCTTCGTATTTTAGGTCCTAATGTTTTGGAAGAATTGACGAACACAACTCCTTTATTATTAGCATCGTTACTGAAAGACTTTCTGAGAAGTCTTCCTGAACCACTGTTAAGTGGAAATGTACAAGAATGGCTTAATGCAGCTAGTTCTGGCCGAATTGAACATGTCAGACGATTGTTGAGTTTGCTTCCACGTGAAAATCATATGCTGTTGGCCCATGTTTTGTGTGTTCTTTATCATGTTGCAAAAAGGGCAAGATATAATTTGATGTCAGCTACCAATTTAGGTAAGTTTATATATCAATTTTACAGTTATGTGAATAATGCTTTTTCAATATACAAATTTATTTTAAAAAGGGGTTGCATAAATTGCTTTTAAAATTTTCATTTTGGTTGTAATTCAATTTTGAAATTCTGATGGAAGGGACTGTGATAAATAAGTTTTATCAGAGAAACAGTAAACCCTTCCAGACACATTCTCAAGTAAGTCATTAAAATTAAAGCTAAGTATAAAAGGAGCATTATAAAAATATATTTAAAAAAAATTACAAGATAAACTATAAGTGGTACACAACTAAAGCATGTGGTTTTTGACACTGTCATGATTGATGATATTTATGTTCAGTATATAATTAAATTGTTTTTTCTTTCTTTAATTGTTAATTCATTTTATGTAGTCGACAATAATAGTGAAATAAGGACTCCTCTTATTTTCATTGTGGTATGAAATTTATTAGAAATTTAGGTTGCACCTAAACCTTATCTTTAACCACCTACTTATGATTTAAGAATAAAGAAAGTTATTATAGTATATTCACTTTTTCTTTTTCCCCATTTAGTTTCCTTTTTTTGCACTCTTGCAGTCTTAATTGATGCTTGTTTGATATTCATCTACCATTAAATCTTTTAATGATTCTTTTTATCCTCAGTTTTTTGTTTTTGTTTAGTGTTTCTTTATGCTTAATAATAGAATTAAATTCAATAGTTTGTTTTTGTTGACCGGCACAATTATTAAAACTATGAATGGGTAATTTTCTTTATTCTTCTTGTTTTATTAGTTATGTTATTTTTCTAAGTAGCCTTAAAGCTTTACAGATATTACATATTGTAATAAGTATTTTCCAAATATTATCTAAAATAATAATAAATTGTTGACCTGCTTTAGTTGTCAAACAATACTCTGACTACAATTATGCAGTTTTATATTTATCTTTGTTTTAAAAGACTCAATAGAAATAAATAGTTGACTTACAATATAAAAAATTGAATTTAAAAAGTTAATCGCTACTTCCTACAATAGCAAACAAACCATTAAAGTGGTAATTAACTTTTTAAACCCATTTTTTCAAGTTTTTATTGTTCATGAGATATCAATCATTAAATGAACAAGTAAGACATCAATAATAATAATATCTGCTTTGTATTTTTAGGTGTTTGTGTTGGTCCAAGCCTTTTATGGGAATCGAGTCAAAATGCACCAATGCGAACACTTCCGACATTAATTGAAATGTTAATTAACAACTGCCAGTCATTATTTGGACCACAAATCGTTTCACTTTTAGGAGAACCTGCAAATGATAGTGGAGCAGAAGAATCAGATAGTCTGCACTGTAAGTCTTGAAATTTTTATTTTTAAACATTCTAGAATACTTATGATTCATTTTACTCTTACAGCTCTTGGTTTATCTTTGGATAGTGTAGAACTAAGCAAAGATCAAAAATCATTAAGTCGAGATTCAGGCTTAACACTTTCAGAAGATGATCGAGACAGTCCTGGTTTAAATTTCAACAATAATAACACCAATAATTTCCATAGATCTGATTGGGCAAGGCAAGCAGCAAGAATTCGGTCGATAGATAATGCCTGGATAGAAGAAGATGAAGCTTTTTGTGCTTCAAATGAAAGTTTGTGCGGGCCCCCGATCCCTCCTCGTAGACCACCTATGCTCAGACATTTACCACCTGTACATTTACCACCAATTTATCGCCCACCACCACCACCACCTCCTACATATGCCACTGCAAGACTGCTTTTAGTTACAGATTCAGAAAGTGAGAGTTACGTCTGATTATATATTATATTCATTATTTTTAATATGTTTGATAACGCTAATGTTATGAAATATTTTCAAATAAAATAATGAATATTGTGTGAAAATACAAAGTTTGTTCAATAATAGAGTATTATATTGTTTTTTGTACATGTTGTAAATATTTACTTTTAATTTTTTTTTTTTTAATCGATGTTACTATAGTCTGAGCTTTTTTAAGTATTTTGTACTGTGTTCGAGCCATTTAGCCATGTAAAATGTATGTTACAAAAGAATTTTTACTTATTTTCTATAATGAAAATAAAAATATGTTAGTAGTATACTGAAAGGCATTTTATTTTACTGGTTTGTAGTGTATGTTACACCTATGTTATGACTGAATTGCAGACTTCATGAGAACTATTAGTTAACTTTATTTTTAAGAATAGAATATCTTCTGAAAAACTATTCAACTATTTGTTTTAACAAATCAATTGATGATCAACTTATTTCCTCTTACTAGAACAAGTTGTTGTAGTACTTTCACTTCTAATTTTTTTTCCATCTTAAATGTGGTTACCTACTGATTAAAACAAATAAAAATATCACAAAGCTTCTTTGTTAGAATTCTGTTTCCAAAATTCTAATTTTGGTGTGAATATGTAGTATTATATTTTTTTTTCTAAAATTTCTTTTCTTTACAGACTTACTTTGTTGAGTATTTTCTAATACCTTCCAAAAATGCAGAACTCTGATTTCTTCTAATTATCCCTTTTAGTATGAGGAAGATTCTTATTAAAAATACACATAAATGACACAAACATATAAATAATTCTGAGTGTTTTAGTCACATATTGAACCTAAAGACAATATTTGGTTTTTTATTGATCAGTTTAAGCATTTAAAAATATTAGCTTCATTTTTAGACATACTGAATAGTAAAAGTAATTCTTTGAACCTGTGACTAACAATTTTAAAGAACTTGAACCAATCAAATTGACAATTTTGTGTAGTTTTAAGTTTTAATATTGTTATTTAGTAATTCCTATGTCTTAAGGCGAGTTAATATTTTATTGACTAGCCAATAATAAAATTATCTCGACGGAAAAAACATAAGATATTGAAAATTCTGATTATTATTATTATTAAGTGAAATGATAAATTTACTACCAGTAAAAACACTGTAAACTAATGGGTATACTTTGTAATTATACAATTATTTTGAGTGAATAAGATGCTCATTAGTAATCTTTGGTTGCTTGTGAGGAAGATGATCATTTTATGTACATAAAATAATTGTACAATAGCCTGTTTTCTTCAAGAACATAGAACATCAAATCCGATTTATTTTGTCCCTTAGTTTACTTGCTTACTTTAAAATCTTAATTATAAGATCTTTCTGATTGTGATCAAGATTGCTATATGCCATGGTTGAAAAATCCAAATCTTTCAAGCATTCTAATCTTTTTTGGTATATGACAATTTATTTTACAGTGACCATTGCTACTGTGTAACAGATACCACATTTAAAAGTTAGATTTCACCTCTCAAAGGAACAATTGAGTCTATTTATTTTGATATAGTTGGTTATTTATCATTAAGTACTGAAACATAAACATTGTCAAAATCAAAAATTGCAATAGTTCAGTAATCCTCTCTAAAAAGTTTCTTCTCTTGGTCTTTGTATGTTAATTAATATCTACCTACCAACATCCTTCTTGAAAATTAACTCATACCTAGTAGTATAGCCAGAGCTGACTAGAACTGATACAAGGAGAAGTACCAGATATGTTAGATTACAGTGGCCAGGACGTTTGGGCTCCGGCCGTTTGGGCGCGATTTTGTTTGGCCGTGAGATTGTTAGGACATTGGATAAAAAAACAAAAAATTATAGCAATTACTTTTTTTGAATATATATTTCCACCACAATTTAATTGGCCTATGTCATTATCCAATAGTGAATAAAATACTTCTAGAATGTTATACATATAATAGTTTAAATCTCTTTTCATTGAATAATGATATTTATTTCAAACCAATATAACAAATCTTGAATTTCATCAAGAAATTTTGAAGGTTACTCAGGTTTATTATTATATGTAAAAATGTATTTGATAGAGAAGACAGTGTGACTCATCAGCATAGAAACACAGAACTATTCGGTTGAGTTCATTTTGCAAATCGGGGTGTGCTAGGTATTGCATTGATGCTTGTCTGGTTGCACAAGTATTTGCAATTTGGTCTTCTGTCTTGGTTTGCTTGTGATATGCTTATATACAGGGTGAGTTTTTTCCGATGTTTAGTATGGGGATCTCGAAAACCAGCGGAGATAGAGAGACGATTAAATAGGGAAAGAATTGCAGTTTTACGAGCTTAACTTAATGAGCTTTTTGTTTTTTTAAAAAAATGCATGGCTAACTAGATATCTTGCAAAAATAGTTTTTTTGTTGTTTTGCTCAGTGCCTACAGTTCTGTTATTATTGACTTTAGAAAAAATGTATAAAGGTAGAAGTTGTAGGTAATTGTGTACTGAATAATACAGTTTAACCGAATTTTTTATTTAAGCTAGTTTTTGAGTTATGATACAGGCTTATGTTTTTTCTAATGGAAACCATAGTCGGTCATGACATTATAAAAAAGGTCTTTTTTCAACAATTCTAACGATATACCACTTGACATAGTTAGTTTTATAAATAAATAAATTATGGCCTTTTTTTCGTTTCATTTTCGAACTGTTCAAGTAGTACGCTATGGAAACAATTGATAGATGTGCATCGCGTTTGATAATAAAATTTAAGTTAGTTATTAAAATTTTTATTTTTATTTCGAAATTATAAACATAATTATTTTGGTGTGAAATATTGATTCCGATGAAGTTACAATTTTAAATAAAAATATTTCTGAGAAACTAATAAACAGAGAATGACAAACGATAAATTAAGAAACAATAAAAAAAATTAGGATATAAATAAAGTAGTACCAAAACAACGTAATTGAAGTAAGTAAAGTATTTCATATAAGTGAACAAAGCAGATTTAGATAAAAATAGATACTTCACTCATAGGTGTAACTAAAAACTAAAAATGCTGTTAACATAGTATGCCATGGAAACAATTAACAGATGCAAATAACAATTACTTATTGACAGGTGCAAATCATTTAGTTTCTAATTAATGTTGGTTTTGGTTTCGTAAATTATCAATGTGAATTTTTCTAATCAAGAAAAGCGTGATACGATTGAGTGTTACATTTTGTGTTATAAAAATAAAAAGATAGGGTATATCAAAAGTCGTACGACACAGTAGATGACCTTAGAGAAGCTGTACTAGAAGTTTTTGCTAATATTGATGTACGTTCCGGTAGAAAAGCGACAAATTCGGTTTTAAAAAGGTGTAACTTGTGCATTAATCATAACGTTGGACCTTTTGAACATGTTTAGTCTTAAATACTTTGCTTACTTTGTTTTGGTACTGCTTTATATTGTAATTTCCTTTATTGTTTCTTAATTTATCGTTTGTCATTCTCTGTTGATTGGTTTCTCAGAAATTATTTTTATTTAAAATAATTATGTTTATAATTTCGAAATTAAAATAAAAATTTTAATAACTAACTTGAATTTTATTATTAGATGCGATGCGCGCATCTATCAATTGTTTCCATAGCGTACTACTTGAACAGTTCGAAAATGAAAAGAAAAACGGCCATAATTAATTTATTTATAAAAATAACTATGTCAAGTGATATATCGTTAGAATCGTTGAAAAAAGGCCTTTTTTATAAAGTCATGGCCGACTATGGTTTCAATTAGAAAAAACACAAGCTTGTGTCATAACTCAAAAATTACAGCTTAAATAAAAACTTCGGTTAGACTGTATCATTAAGCACATAATTACCTACAGCTTTTAACTTTACACATTGTTTCTAAAGTCAATAATAACAGAGCTATAGGTACCAAACAAAATAACAAAAAAACTATTTTTGCAAGATATCTAGTTAGCGATGCATTTCTTCCAAAAAACAAAAAGCTCATTAAATTGAGCTCGTAAAACTGCAATTCTTTCCCCATTTAATCGTTTCTCTATCTCCGCTAGTTTCCGAGATCTCCATACTAAACATCGAAAAAAACTCACCCTGTATATGGCGACATACATTTGCTTCGATTTTGATGATGCACACTGCCTTCTCTGTCTAATACATTTCTAGATATCATTCTATTTTCTTGTATTTTGCTAACCTCAAAACAAAAAAAAATAAAAATAAATACGTGTTTTGTATCCAATCTGCCGGTGTCCAAACGTCCACGCGCCCAAATGATCTTGCGCCCGAACATCATAGACCCTAGATTGTATTTATAACCTTTTTAATGTTTGTTTGACTTCTTACAAGGGTAACGGAGGGGCTCACTCTTCGTGGGTCCCACCTAGTATGCTAATACCTACTGCTACTTTCATAACTATGTCATATACACATGTATCTTTAGTTTTGTTACTTTTTGTAGTAGGCACGTTTTTACTCTTCCCTCCAGAACTCCTTCTAACTTTACTTATCATAGTACATAGTTATATTCAAGGAGAGCTGTTTTGATGCTCTAGAGCTCCACAAAGGCTGTACCATTGTATCTAGCAACCAGTACAAGTAGTAAAAGAGCTACTGCAAGAGCTGTAGCTTTTGCTCATCAGATGTAACCAAATCATATTTTTAGGGTGGATCTGAGCATAGCCTCTAAATTTCTGAATGGATCTAAAGCCATTACCACATTAATTAATTTTTACACATTATATGTCAAATTTATTCTAGTTTCAGATTTTATCTAAACTGTGCTTTGATTTCTTGGGTAGGCATCAAGGTGGGCACAGTAAATTTTAGGTGATCTGTGTCTATTTTTATCCAATAAAAAATTTCATCAAAATGGGAATCAAGATGGGACAAAAGCAAGAGCAACCTTCACCAGGAACTTGTCAGTGGGGCCATACTACAAGTAATAATAGTAATAATTAATATTAAATGTATGTAAAAGAATGAGGTCGAAGTGACAGAGCTAATAGCTAAGTAGAATTGGCTAACCAATGCAGTAATCACGTGAAAGTCGCATGAACAGTATGTGCTAGTACCCATCTGAGTCGACGTCCAATTCACATTAACAAATTTGAATCAAATACCTGCCAAATTAGTCAAATTGTAGTAGGTATTAGAACTTTCAAGAAATTGTTAGATCATTAATACTAGTAACGCTATTAAAGATTATGGATGTTTTCCAATTTCTGCGACTCTCAAACTGTATTCCTTTCTCCACCTCATGGGTTACATGATATTTGATATATAAACATTTCCTTTTTAACTAATTATAAATTTCCTTTCTAAGAATTTGCTGCAAACTCTTAAGCAATTCTTATAATCAGATCAGAGCTGGGCAAAGCGCTTTGGCCAAGTGTTTGTAAAAGTGCTTTAAGCACTGTCCTTGAATTAATTTTTAAAATGAGTACTTGATGGTTGGTCTTTGAATTGACTTGTGTAATAGTACTGGTGCTTTTGGTAATTTATACATAATTCAACGGGGCTTTCAGCAGTTTCAGAGCACTTCAAGCACTTTGCTAGTCCTTGAAGCTCTTTTCAGTATTTCAAGAGCTGAGCAATTTATTAAGAGCTTGAAATACTTTGGAAAGAACTTGAGGCATTTTTACAAGAGCTTGATGCATTTTACAGTATTTCAAGCACTTATAAATACTTCGTAAGCACTTAACAACTTGTACATTACGCTTGAGGCTTTAATTTCCGACTATTATTTGGTAATTAGTACTTTAAGTTAAGTTACTATGCTATGGTAATTGAAGCATTTTACCTCAGTGCTCTGAACTCACAAACGTGTCGGAACTGAATTATGATTAGATAGAATTTACAATAAAGATATTTATTTTCTGAGTGTTTTATTTTGCATTCAAGTTCGCTCATTTTTCTAATGTGAACCTGAGCCATCTGCACCACAGATTAAATAAAAGCACAGTAAAAGTCAGATATTTCACTTCGACAAATTTGTGGATTATATTGCTCTCTCTCTCTCTCTCTCTCTCTCTCAAAGCAACTCCCAGAGCTTGCTATTTTGACTGCGCAAGCAGCACAGAGTGGTATGCACTTTTCATAAAAGGCACGTAAAAGAGTAGGTGTGGTAAACTTCCAGAGCTGCAAATGTAAATGTGCAGAGACAAAAGATTGGTAGCATTGGTGGAATAGAGAGTGAAATATCTGACCTTTATTTAATCTGTGTCTGGACCTTATATTATAGTCAGTTCACTGTCTAAAAAAATTATAAATGGAAACCTTTTGTAAGTCAGTTATTGGCCACAGATTAAATAAAAGTCAGATATTTACATTAGCAGCCCTGAGAGTTAACCACGCATACTTTCTTACAAGCGTTTTATGAATTAAGTGGCGTGCGTTTTAAAAGAACATGCTTGCGCAGTACATGCCAAATTAGCAAGCTCTAGGAGTTGAGAGAGAGAGAGAGAGAGAGAGAGAAAGCTATAGAATCCAGAAAGTCGAAGTGAAACATCTGACTCTTATTTAATCTGTGTATTGGCTTTGAACCGAGACGCAATACGCTTATCAGGATCGGACTGCATCAATTTGGCCGCGGAATCCAGAGGCAACGGCTAGGTTATGTTTGCATTATAAAGAATAAAGATCAATAAACAGGGATGGAAAAGAACAAATTGTTCAAATTATTATAAATATTTAAATGTAATATTTACTGTTATTTTCCTTACAAGCATTGATTCTTAATATAATCTTTCGATTTTCTATACTTTTACAAATTTTTAAAAAACTAATTTTACCAGAGTAAATCTATGGATATTTTGGCCCCTAGTGATGATATAACATTGAATTACATATTTTTCCAACTGGCAAAACGTTGGGATTTTGAATTTCGGTTCTACTTGGCTCTGAAGTCTCTAGACTCCTAGTCTCTCGGGCTAGTCTAACACTGAATTACCCTGGTGTATACCACAGAATAATGCTTTAATAGATCCAGTAAGTTCACTCTGAGCAAATATTTGTACAGACGTAAGTGATGACTGGGTCGTATATGGTTATATGGCAGATTGATAGTTTGAGTATTGTAAACCGGGCTATTTATTTATTACCTTGGCAAGCGCATTTCAATTTGCTGAGCGGTTTTTGTACAACAAAGATCAAAGCTGTCAACGGTAAGTAAGCTTGCCGGATCGGTTAAAGCAATGCCATCAAAACACACAGTGGCGTATTTGCAGACGATATCTGGGTGGGTGGGGAGAGGTTGTTTTATTAGAAAATATTTTTCAAACATAAAGTATTGGACAAAGTAATGGGTAATTGGCAGAATTTTGATTTGGTATGTGGTGCTACCATGCGACATTTTATGTTTATTATTTCTCTTATTAATTCTCCTTAAAGTTCTGGGGATGTATTTCGAACCGGCCGAAGAAAAATTGAACTCTTATAATAGCTTCCGACTCCTGAACGCGACAATGATTTGCTTGCTTGCTAGAATGAGACACTCTTGTCAGCTAGTAAGTATTTTATGAACATCCTTTCTTGTTTAACTAGTACCGACATACCGAGTAGTACCAACGTAAATATAAATAAGGACTGTCATTAACAATTGTCATCTGTCAACAATCGGTGTTGTCATTTCAGCACCATACTTAAACATACAGTATGAAAGAATTTCTTTTATATTTGCTTTATCAGCGTTCGTTTTAAGTGTTTTTTTTTTCACAAAACTATTTGAAATTTCTGTAATCGTACAAAATGGTGACTATGATTTTAGAGAATCTCAGCGATAAAAAATTTACTGTATTAATAGTAAACCTAATACTTTGTCAAATTGTATGTTTTTTAATCGGAGGTCTTGCTACGTCGTTTCCAGCCAGCACTCAAATAGTCTTATCAACCGTCTGTTTGGACGATCGCACCGATTTTGAATGTAGAAACTGTTGGTTAACTCCAGAATGTAGACGCATTGTGGATCTCCATGAACCTGATTCAATTGAAGGCTTAAATGCAAACAATTTTGTGTTCGTCATTAAAATGCCCCCTTATGGAATGAATTTTTCACGGTGGCAGCAAAGTTTAGTAGGTGTTTTACAAATTGATATGGTATACAAAACAGGAGCACTGTTACATAAAGTCTTTGATCTAGTAATACATTCAAAACTCGCTTATCGTAACAAAAAAGATCCCAATCATAAGTGGACTCACTATGCAACCGCTAAAGAGAAGAGATTAATGAAATGTACGTATGACAATAAATGTAAAATTGGTGAACACTATTATAACTGTACTACTCTTCCTCTGTTTGAACTTGATTCTTTGCACTATGATCAGTACTTGTTAAACATAAGATTACCAGTAGAAGATGAAAATAAAAACCAATATGTAAAGTACATATCAAATATTTATTTACGTATGGTGTACATGAATGAAGATTTTATCAAAATTCTGTTCTCTTTGAAAGCAGTTTTCTTTCCTATAACTGTTGGAATAATGATATGGTTCTGGAAACGCATTTATATGTTATCACGTCCACCTGTATTATTAGAATATATGCTAATTATTGTATCAGGAACCATGGCGTTTTTAAACATGCCTATAGAATTCTTGACACTGCGTTATCATATGCCATACATATCGCTACTTAATGATATTCGCTGGGGACTATTTTACACTGCACTATTATCATTTTGGCTAGTCTTTGCTAATGAACATATGATTATTCAAAGAAATCCCGAAGGGAATACATTGACAATATATTGGCCATATGTAAGTGGTACTTTTGTAGGCTGCATGGCATTATTAACTGTTGATTTCTGCGAACATGTGGTTCAGGTATACAATCCGTTTCTATCTATATGGACCACACCAACTGACACATATGTAGCAATAACATTTATATCACTGGCAGGAATTTTAATAGGTGTCTATTTTATCGGCCTTTATTACATGATTTGGAAAGTTTTTGAAAACTATAACACCAAAAGAGATTTCATGCCCTGTGCGTCTTTTGTTCATAGATTATATTACAAGGGTGTGATTCATCGGTTCAATTCTCTTTTATTTCTTACTGTAATCTGTGTTAGCATTACACTTGCATCATTAATACTAAGTCAGCTTCGAAAAGATCCCATCATGAAATTAAAAATTCCTTCGTCTTTCGTTATTGGAGCCTATGCTATGTGGAATATTTACATATGGACGCTACTTATGGTTTGTGCTCCTAGTCAGAAAATTATTTGTACGTATCAGCAGCCACTTTTAAAACAAAGTTGTTTCTCAACATGTAGTACTCAAGTGAATTTTTGCACTCAAACAGAATTTCCCGAACCTGCAGAATCTTTGAGTATACAACCACACGAAAGTCATATGCTATTGGCACATATGCTGTGTGTTATGTATTATGTTGCTAAAGGTAAACCGTTTAGGTTCGGCAGGGAAAATAACAGCAAAGTGGCTAAAGGTGATATGAAGACTGGATGATAGTGTTAAAAAATCATTGAGATCACCAGAATAAATGATAAAAGAAAAAGCAAAAGCAAGAAGTAGTTGGAATCAGTTAACAGCTGAAGATTGGTATTTTACTTAACCAAGTGGATATAATAATTTTATAAAGCGCTAAAACCTAAATAATGCTACTTATCTTCTATAAAACGATTTTTTTAAGAATTGTGTTTACACGTACAGTTCTTTTTTATTTGTATTTTATACTAATTATAAACTTCAATATATGTAATCAACAGTTACATTCTCTAACTGACTTGTATTTTATTTTATTGATCCATGGCATGATAAAAATACCTAGGTACTATAAATAATTACCAAAACTGATTTTCAAAATTATGAATTTCTGAATGATTTCTAGATAATTTATCCAGTTTTAGAAGAAAATTTATACATAACACGTCATAAAAGTTATTCTAATAAACTCAGGAGCTTAGAGTACTCGTTCTGACGGTCTCGTACTTCCAATACGCTTTTTCATCTAGTAATAAATAACTTTCATGACTTGATATGTAAATTAATTATTAAAGCCGAGATCATTAAACCAGAACAATTTCTATTCATACTACCTTCCCGAAAAAAAAGCCCGAAGCGATGGTTTAAATGATGTAATTATCATGTAACCTTTTATATGATGTTTTATGTTTTATGTTGTTTAGTGTTTAGTTTTACATTACAGGGCAATACCAAATAACTATTTTTTAAAAAAACAAAAGCGCAACGAATAATGCTTCAATTTTTTTTTTAATGGGAAGGTATCTCTTTATTGTACTCATTTGATAGAGAATGTTTTTCTCTTTTCAATGATGCAAAACTTTGATACACTTGCATAAGTAAATTTTGATTAAAACGCAAAAAATTGTTTGAAAGTTTATTTCAATATTCATCTGTTACGAATTGAAAATTTTGTATAACTACACTCTACAGTTCATAGAAGGTGTTCAAAGTGTGCACCATTTACAGCTTGGCAATGATAAAGTCGTCTTTCAAATTCGTTTACTGCATTTTGAATCGTTTCTGGTGTGATAGCTCTAATCTCTGTTCTAATACGGTCTTTTACAGTTTCAATATCTTCAGGCATATCGACATAAATCTTATTTTTGAGATGGCTCCACAGAAAAAAATCAAGTGGACTTAAATCCGGCGAGCGAGCTGGCCATTCTACTGCACCTCTTCTGCCTATCCATCGATAAGGGAAAGTATTATCAAGAAACTGTCGGACATTAATTCCGAAATGAGGAGGAGCCTCGTCTTGTTGCAACCATATTCTGTTATGGGGTACATCTGGATCTAGTTCATTAGGAAATAGAACAGCTAAAGCAGGAACTAAGTCAAATTTTAAAAAATCTAGATAAGCATCCGCTGTTAAATTATGTTCTATAAAAAAAGGTCCCAAAATTTGGGTTCCAATAATTCCTGCCCAGACATTGACTTTCTGCTGATATTGGGTATGCCCACATACCAGCCAGGATTTAGCGAAGACCAATAGCGCGTGTTTTGTTTGTTAATTATACCATTCAAACAAAACGTTGCCTCATCAGTGAAGAGGATATTTTTATGAAAATTTGCATTTTCCTGAAGCCTATGTGTTATTTCTTTGCAAAATTGCAATCTTCGATCTAAATCATCTTCTAATAATTCTTGAACCATACAAGGTTTATACGGATGCCACTTCTCCTTTCTTAGAACTTCGTATGCAGTGGATTTCTTCAAAGTATGTTCAGCAGCAATTTGTTGAACAGAAACATGTGGATTTTCCACGGCAGCCAACATTATATTCTCACGTTGTTCATTACTTAGAGCTTTAGGTCTGCCCGTTTTTCGACGATCTTTGACAGAACCCGTTTCATGAAATTTATGCAAAATTTTACTTACAGTAACATAGACTGAGAAATATGGTATTCGAGGAGCACGTTATTAAACAAATTGCAAACTTCCTCATGTGTTCTCCTTCTGTCTCCATATCCCAGCATCATTAAAATGTCTTCCTGATAAATGATCCATAGCAAGTCGTATTTTTGTAACTTTGTTATCCTCACGTTAATCAAAATACTTAAATTAATTAAACAAATAACTTTTCGCTTCAGTTCGGTTATTAACGTTATTAACTGACATTTCTACGACGCATTCAATTGTTGCAACAAACAAAAGTGTATCACACCGACCATAATGTGACTAGATGATATTGAAAATTTAAAAGACCGCGTCTGGAAAGGTAACAGATGAATAAATAAACTTTTAGGCGTTATTCAAACAACTTTTTGCGTTTTAATCAAAATTTACTTATGCAAGTGTATCACAGTTTTACATCATTGCAAAGAGAAAAACATTCTCTATCAAATGAGTACAATAAAGGGATACCTTCTCATTAAAAAAAATTGAAGCATTATTCGTTGCGCTTTTGTTTTTTTAAAAAATAGTTATTTGGTATTGCCCTGTAATGTAAAACTAAACACTATTTTTTATAGGAAACATTTTTCCATAAAATGCATATTTACTGAGCTATATATAGGATATTCCATACTTCTCGGACACACTGTATATATTTTCAAACGGGACAATAAGTTCTACCAGTTGTTGCGGAAAAATAATTATTATCTTTTCATACTGTAAAAGTGAGACCTCACAAGATATATCTTTAAATTACAAGTTTAAGTATTTTTTCCTACTATTTGATAGATAGTCTATTTCTTTTTATCAAGGCCGTAAATAAGGGAAGGTCACAACCATTGCCATTTCTAAATTTTTGTTGTTTTTTCAACAAGAATCTACAATAAAACAGAAAGGGCGGTATAGACCCTGATTCAGATACGATTCTTTGAAGCTCATTGAGCTGTATCCGTATGACTATACAAAATTGTAGGAGGACGTTCTTTATTGCTACCTACTTGTACTCCACGTCAAAGAGCTCTTCTATATGATTAGCGACTGACCATGTATTATAATTATATGATTAAACGTGGAAGACACATCTTCAGCGTAGCATATAAAGTTTCATCTTCTCCAGCAACTTTGAATCCTTGCAAACCATCACATTCTTATGGATCTATATGCAAATCTTTATGGAACCTTACAGATCTTCAAGTTTTTACCGATCTTGGGATCCTATTCTTGTAGGTTCCTGAGTCTCCCTTTAGATTCTTGCAGATCTTTAGATCTCTCTGAGGAGGAACTGCTTTGGTAGCTCTGCCCCCTCTGACAGTTCGGACTACAACGTTATATTGAAGATAGATATAGATGCGTCGTTGAATTCGCCGAATTTGAAACTAAACCGTTCTTTAACACTACCCCTTATAAAAATTGCAATTTGCAAATATTAAAAATAATTTTGAAAACGTCTTTTGAACATTTTGGAGTAATAAGATTGAAAAATAGGTACCCATTATTTAATCTTCGCCGTTCTTCTAGGTAAAACACTTTTAAAAAAATTTAGCAAAATTAGATATGAATTTAGGAAGTTACGTACAGGCTTTTAAATATAATACACAACTATCCCAATGGTCAAAAGAGCAGAAGAGTCAAATTCAGTCTAAAGGGGAGGCTAAACTCTAGAGTCCAGTGAGGCGATTAGCCTAAGGGAAGAATACACTGAAGGAAAATTACTCAGTCCTCCTGGAAGGGGGTTAAGGCATGGGGTTAGCACCTCCATACTTGGAAAACAGATTAAACACTAAAAATTCCGGTACGAAGCCTCGGAATATGATTGGAAATCACAGACGACAACATAAGCAACGAACTAGGGCAATGAATTTTGGATATTGGAATGTACAACAAAATATGATAAAACTTTTAAAGAAATAGAAACATTTCAAATGGACGTAGTAGTTTTTAGTAAAACTAAGAAGAAAGGAAACGGGAATGAAAGAAAAGGTAATTACATACACTTTTAAAGTGGAGTAGATAAAGATAAACATGCTAGAGCAGACGTATCTATAGCTATTCAAACAAAATATGAAAAATATATTCGCAACTGGGAATCCCCAAAGTTTGTGAAACACGCTGGATTTCACTAGAACCAGCTGTTAAAAGGGTTCTAGAACAGTGGGATTGCTTATAGGTACATTTTGAAATTGTGAGGCATACAGAAAGTTGTTACACTGCAGAGCCACTTTACTCAATGTTTTCTAACAGATCAAATAAGGTGCATTTAACTTTTTTTGTACACAATTTTAGAATTAGTGCAAAAAACTATGTTTTGAATCTAATTCTGTAGATGTTACAAAACTTTTTAGTGATTTAAAAAATTTGTATTTAACTGTTATAGGTAAAATTGTTGATCCAACTGCTCCCATTGATATCTTCACAGATGAGATTGAGAACTAGATCCAAACCCTTATTTAGGATATGCATTTGAAAATTCTTGCAGGGAAGCTCCAGTTAGTGATGCAGATAAATTTGTCATTAAGTCACGAT
>VTPC01008247.1:31992-121612 GCA_011009095.1 Ignelater luminosus
AGTCTTGCTCCATTTATTGATAGTGATAATTTGCTTAGCGTTGGGGGAAGATTAAAAAACGCTGATATTGATTTTGATGCCAAACATCCATATCTTTTGGACTCTAAACACATGTTAACCAAATTAATATTTAAATATGAACATGAGAGATTACTTCATACAGGAGCTCAATTGTTGTTGAATACTGTTAGACAAAATTTTTGGCCTATCGGTGGTCTAAACTTAGCAAAGTATATATATTGTTAGGAATTGTATCCCATGTGCAAAACATAATCCAAAACCACGTAAAGCCTTTATGAGTGACCTTCCAAAGAATCGTGTTACTCAGTTAGCTCCATTTAGTACCACGGGTATCGATTATGCAGGTCCATTTACTGTTAAAGACCGCAAAGGACGTGGTGCAAAAACTAGTAAAGCATATATATGTTTGTTTGTATGCTTTTCGGTTAAGGCAGTGCACCTTGAATTAGTGTCAGATTTAACAACTCAGAATTTTATATCTTGTTTACGGCGTTTTGTAGCAAGGCGTGGTTATCCATCTGAAATTTGGTCAGATAACGAAACTAATTTTGTAGGAGCGGTAAGCTCATTAATTGAACTCAAATCGTTCCTTGAAAGAGCCCAACAGTCAATTGTTGATTTTTGCTCAAATTCTGATGTAAAGTGGCACTTTATCCCACCAAATTCCCCACATTTCGGGGGGCTGTGGAAGTCAAATATTAAAAGCATAAAAAGGCATTTATTTAAAACAGTTGGAACCACAGTTCTGACTTATGAAGAATTTTTAACAGTATTGTTACAAGTTGAATCTGTGGTGAATTCCTGACCTTTATATCCTATGTCGTCCGATCCTAACGACTTGGAAGTACTTACCCCATCACATTTCCTTATTGGAAAACCGTTGCTGATGCTACCAGATCCCAATTTGCTGAATGTGCCAATAAATAGACTTCTTCGTTACCAACTACTACAGCAATTGAATCAAGGCTTCTGGAAACGGTGGGTTCGAGACTACCTCAATAACCTGCAACAGAGACGTAAATGGAAGGATCAAGAACACCCAATCACTATTGGAACACTGGTACTATTGAAATCTGAAGCTTTAAACTTGAGAAAACGGGTAGTTTTGCTTTTGAGTTTGACAATATCCGTTTCGGTTGCTTTTTATGTTGAATTCACGATGTGTGAAAATAAAGTTAATTTAAATGTTTAAATGCATTTATTTATTTATTTATCTGAAAATTAAATAAAACAGATACTTTGGGTGAAAATCCATTTTATGAGTTAGTTAAGCTAGCATTTAGAATACTCTGCCTTCCACATTTAAATGCTGATGTGGAAAGGTTGTTCAGTGCAATGAATATAATAAAAACAAAACTTCGAAACAGAATGCAGCTTATTATTCAGCAAATTATTACATATTGGCCTAAAGCGTGTAGGTAAATGTTGCAACAATTAGAATTTACCAGATGATGTTTTAAAAGTCATAGGTACCAAAGAAATATATATAGATAAACGAAACTGATGTTCTTGAAGATATCATTACACCTTGATACCCCAATAATATATTAATTAGATATTTTTTTTTGTTTTAACAAACAATGTTAGTAGTAGTAGTAGTAGTAGTGTGTTTTTGTTCGATGTTTTGTATAAGAGTATTTTATTTATATTTGTACAATTTTTTAGTGTTTGTATTACTGTTTCTATTCTTGTTTCATTTGTGTATTTTGAATTTATTTGAATAATAGTAATAATAATAAATTTGGAGAATTCTGGTGATTTTTAATTTGTTAAATTGAGAATTTTGCTTACATTTCGTTGGCAACACTGCCATAGAGATAGGAGAGCATGGAGATCGGGATGCGGAAGCAGCGTTGCCAGTACTGGCAATTTTTCGCAAAAATGGCTACTTTTAACTAATAATGGCGACAAGAAATCCAGTGTTGGCGATGGCGACTTAAAGTGGCTACTTTTTTTTAAAAAAAAGGCTACTTTTAAAAAAAGAAAAGCGATTTTTAAAATAAAATAAATAAAATTTGTGCAGTTGCGGCCGCGAGTTCGACACAGCCAAATATCCAGATGGTATCTAAGTGTGTGTAAAAATATTCATAAAAGTGATATAAATTGTAACTCGAAGACTAATGAGCTTGAAGCTGATGACGTGATGACTATATTATTATAATGCACCATCTATTTTAGTGCAATTGTAAATGTGATTCAATAATATTGTGCTGCTCTGCTTTTGTTGTTTTAATTTGTTGTTTAATGTATTTTTGATATTTTGTTTTTATATAAAAGTTTATTTTTTGTATTTTAAATAATGATTTTCAACTACATTTACAATTTAAAATGGAATTTAAATTTAAATGACAGGAAACCATAACCTAAACACATCTGGCCATATTCTCAAGTTATGATTATTATTAAACTTAAATATTCTCTAACTAAGTAAATAAGTTAAAAAATCTGGCGACTTTGTATCCGTTTTGGCGATTTTTATATATTGAGTTGGCGACATTGAATGTTAAGATGCTGGCAACCCTGTGCGGAAGAGTCTTGTGTTCTGTGAGACGGCCTTCTGAGCTGTAAAGAAATCCGCTAATTGAGTGGACAAACTATAGTAGAGTATCTAATAATTTCCACAATTTCCAAGCGCTCGTGTTGTTGCAGTGTAAAACGTCTTCATGTGTAGGAGAAACGTTCGTTATGAAAACTACTCGCGAATGTTTCCGGATTCTTGGGATTTTTTCATCCTCTATCTCTTTTATTTGATTATCATTGGCGTTTGTTTGGGTTACCTGCATCATCCTAAAAATGGTGATTTAAAAGATCGGCGTCTATATTTTGTCCAATATTCTTAAGAAAAAACTATTAAACGTGATTGTGTAAAATGGCAGGTACAATTCTTGAGAATCTTAGCGGCAGAAAATTAAGTATTTTAGTAACAATTTTATTGGTTTGCCAAGTTGCATGCTTCTTAATTGGTGGTTTGATTGCACCACCTCCAGCCAGTCAACTAGGAATTTTATCAACAGTTTGCTTAGACGAAAATCCCGGTTTAACCGATCCAAATCGCTGGTTTACACCGAAATGTAGACCTATTATAGATCTGCATGATCCTGCATCGACAAAAGGCCTAAATGCTAGTAATTTTGTGTTTGCTATTAAGATGCCTTTGTATGAGAGGGATTTCTCACGATGGCAACAAAATCTAGTTGGCGTATTGCAAATTGATATGGTTTATAGAAGCGGAGAAGTTTTGGATAATGTTATTGAGCTAACATTGGATTCAAGATTGGCTTATCGTAATAAAGGAGATCCTGAAGATAAATGGACCTATTATGCTAACGCACAAGAGAAGCGAATTATGGAATGCACATTTGATCACCAACATAAAGTTGATGGATATCCTTATAATTGTTCAACTATACCTTTGTTTGAACTTGGGTCTTTACATCACGATTATTATTTATTAAATTTACGATTACCTGTGGATGATACAGGCAAGAATGAACATTTAGGATACATATTCGACATATATTTTCATATAATCCATATGAATGGAGGCTTTACTAAAGTGTGGCTGTCTTTAAAAACCGTCTTCTTTCCTGCTGTTATTGGAATAATGTTTTGGTTTTGGAGAAGAGTTCATATGTTGCAACGTACTCCTGCATTATTAGAGTATATGCTGATTACAGTGGGGGGAACTTTAGCATTCTTAGACCTGCCTATTGAATTTTTAACTTTGTATTTTGACATGCCATACATGTTGCTTTTTAGTGATATTCGCCAAGGAGTATTTTATGCAGCTTTGTTATCATTCTGGTTGATCTTTGCTGGTGAACATATGCTTATACAAGAAAGTCCGGAGAAAAATACATTAAAAGTGTACTGGCCACATTTAAGCGGTATTTTAGTAGGATGTATGTCTTTATTGATTTTTGATTTATGTGAACGTGGGGTTCAGTTGTACAATCCGTTCTTCTCCATTTGGGTTACACCGGTTGGCACAAATTTAGCATTATCTTTTATAATTTTAGCAGGAATATCAGCTGGGATTTATTTTATATTTTTATGTTACATGATTTGGAAAGTTTTTAAGAATATTAGTGTTAAACGTAGTGTCTTGCCTAGCATGTCTACTGCTCGCAGATTACACTACGAAGGCATTATTTATCGATTTAACTTTCTTATGCTTGCCACTATAATTTGTGCTGCTGTTACCATAATTTCATTTATTTTGAGTCAAATTGCTGAAGGTCAAAATAAATGGGATGAAAATATGGAGTTGGAGGTTTCTTCGGCATTCTTTACAGGCGTTTATGGCATGTGGAATGTGTATATTTGTGCCATGCTTATGCTTTATGCTCCAAGTCATAAGCAGTGGCCTGCCGATCCGATTTGTGGTGATAGTGGAGAAGAAGTTGAATTCAGTCGTTTGCCAACTGATCCAAGTCCAAATGAGATTTCGTCTCTCACTTCCTTTGCCAGTAAAGTAACTATAGATTAAACAGTAACTATTTTACAGATTGTATCTTTTGAGCAATATTTTTTTAAAAATATTTTCTTGGCTGTTTGACGTTTACTTAACCAGTGTAAGTCTAGTATTTAGGAATATTTAAAACTTGATTATTTATGCAATATTTAAATGTTTGTATTATTGTGTAGGTATTTTATTTTAGAGATTAAGATCATTTGAATGATGTTTCAAATACTGTTTAAATGTTGATTGTTTATAATCGATGTGACTGATGTTGATGTGACGTAGGATTTTTAAGCGTAATTATTTGATCTGTAATCATCTATTAGAATATAATATTAATCATAATAATTATTTCTCAGTATTATATTTAATGTGATCATTTATTATTTTATTAAACTTCTCTCTGCCAGCTATTTTTAGAATTTTTATACTTCCATGTAGTTTTTAAATTTTAGCAAGTAATGAAATAAATATGTATGTTATAATATATTAGTTTTATTATCTATCAGTATTACATAATTAGCTACACAATAGCCAATAAAAACATCTAAAAAAAAATTTTCCATTGAAAATAAAATGAGCATAAATTAACATAAAAAACGAAAGGAAAATTCTATAAAAGCAGATTCTCCTCGTAAAACTTTAAATACTACAAAAAGTCTTGCATAATAATAACTTAATACTAAAAGTAATAAATATTAAAAAATAATGCATATAATCAGATAATTATAATCAATTGGAGGTCACATTGTAGAAGTTAAGTAATACTTATAAAATCCTTATACGTTATTGACTTAATGCATATTTATTAAATACAGGATTGAATTAAGATGCTTATTTCAGATTAAATATTATCTTTCGTTAATAGATCCAATCCTGCTTAAAGTAAAAAAAAATTATTGTTCAAAACCATCACTATATGAACCTGGACTATCATCTAAGGTACTCGATGAACTTCCTATGCTTTCACAGGCTTCCAAAAATAAATCAGGATTAACCATTTCCATTACCCGCCAAGCTAAAGATTTGCCTGTAATGAAAATATAACTTGTAAAGATATTAATCATATCAATAAACCTTCTGCAATCTTCGATTATGATTTGAAATAGGAAACATAACCTCAGATTAGTTACACTTGAATCTACTTATAACTTAAGGTTTAAATTAAGATCTTAGTATTATTACACTTAAGAAAACTAACAATTCTTAATAAATTTCAAATCAAATTGCACTAAGGCTTGTAATGCAATATAATGGTTATTTATTGTTACTATAACCTCGCTATAACTAATGGTAGGTACATGATGATACTGAATAATCAGATACATACCCATTTGTACACTTCCCTTTATAGCTTCTGTGTCCTCACAGTACTGCAGAGCAGCCTTTCTTAAATTTTCACATCCATACTGATCTGCTAATAATAAGATATTTGGTACATTATTTGGTGTCATGCTTTCCAAAAGTGTTCGTTCGCAGAGAGCTGTGAGTCCTGGTAGATTAAACCTTGTTGATAATGGTAACAATTTATTGGCATGTGTATCAGTATTATCAACTTTGTCAGTATAAATATATCGCAACAATTCCCTTACAACATCATAACTTAATACTGAAAGATCCAATTTATATCTTATGTTCTGGAAATTAATTTGTTATTAGCAATAATGAAAAGTAAAACAACTTGCTATTATGTTATACCTCATTTTTGGGGTCTTTATATTTTTGCAGCATTACACCAAGTTTAGGACTTCGAGCTTTAATGAGTAAACTATTTACTTTAAACGGCTCTTCACCATTTTGTGTTGCACATTCAACAATCGTATCACAATATTCTTTTGATTCATTTGCTAATACTCTTGCAAGATCTTGTGACAAGCTGTGTTTTTCTTCTTCACTTTGTATTATTTGTACTTTTACCATTATTCGAACATTTTTATCTGTAACATAAATATTTTTTATTGTACATGAAAACAATGAAAATCAATAAAATTATTACCATTATCAATATGCCTATCATGTACACCCAGAGTTTTATAACCAATAGAAAGCAACTCGTTAGTATTTTCCAAATTTAAAATAATATTTGAGATATCGCAAAATTCCCAATAACGTATGCTTGCATCCCATATACCAAATTGGTAACGTACACGAGCCTGTCCAGTTTCTTCAGTTTCACATCCAGTAAGATTTAAACATAACACTAGAGGGTTGGAAATCTTTTTGCCATTGGGACCTGAAATTATTATTATTATTATAATTCTTTAGTATCATATTACTATATTAGTCATTTGTATATGTTGATAACTATAAAGTCATGCATCCGTAAAATGTTTCCCTTTAGTGATAAGTCATGCTAATGATAACATTTTATTGGCTTGTTTTTGTTCAAAAATATTCACCTTTCTGTTATTTATTTTCTGTTGTGAGATGAAAATATATTTATGAGATACACACATTAGTTTTCTCATGTAAAGGAAAATTACACATATTATTCTACACTATTCAAGTCTTTGTTGTAAAATTATGGTTTTTGGCAACAGTTTACAAATGATTATTTTTAGTGGTTATTTTCCTATTGTAAAATATAAAGAAACAAATTTACTTACCCTTCCAAAACCTCACAGAAACATTCCAATAAGTGCTCATTCCATTAACAGAACATCGGAATTCCGGACTGTCCAGGAAATCGCGTTTGGAAACAATTTTCTTGAAATTTCTTATTCTCCATACTTTTCTAAACACAACCTCTGATGCAACAGGTACCTCTAAATCTTCAGAAACTGTTCCAACATCCATATCGAGTAGATCAAGCTTCTTTGATTTTTTTGATATTGGCATTTTCTCGCTTAAAACTGCAAAAAGACGCATCTGGTTTAGTCTAACTCTCCATTTGTAAGTTTGAATAAATTATGCGGAATCCCCACAAAGGAGACTAAATTTAGAAAATTTATTAAGATCGGGTTAATTTTAGAACGCTTAATTTTTAGTCGAGGTATAATGAACTAATGAGATGTTTTCGTTTTGGTTTGAGGTTTTTATCAGGTGGATGCCTTTAAGATTTTCAAGATGAAGCGTAAATAACCACTTAATTCTGGCTATTGTTCTCATTTTGCTTTGTATCTGTTAACTCCAATCAATGTTTTTTGAACTAGGTACCCCACTTTTTTTATGTTATCATTTTTAAAAATACTTAATTTTGTTTTTATTTGAAATTTTCCATGTTCATGTTTGAGTAAGGCTTTTCAAAAATTATAGTGAATTTTCCCATTGAAGATCAGATATGATAAATTATCTTAAATCGTTCCAAAAATAAAAAAATGTTAAGATAAAGGTGATTTATGATATCAGAAAAGATGTTGCACATTTAACTTGATTATACTTCTAATACTGCCAAATATTTATTATGTTTACTATCTGTCTTGTCTTAAATGCCTACACGTGTAAGGAATTTTGTAACATAAAATTTAATCTTGTTTGTTTATAGGGATAGAATTAAATAGGAAGATTTTTATTTCTAATTTCTATTCTTCTAGAAGACTCATCCCAG
Source organism: Ignelater luminosus (assembly GCA_011009095.1). Lineage (NCBI taxonomy): Eukaryota > Metazoa > Arthropoda > Insecta > Coleoptera > Elateridae > Ignelater > Ignelater luminosus. The sequence continues at coordinate 40,023 of VTPC01008247.1, forward strand.
GAAGTTATTTATATGGCATGAACATAAAAATTATAATTAATTAAGATTGTAGGCGATATTCCTCTTTGTTGTGGTTATTACAATACCACACAGTACAATAAATTTTCATCAATAAACACTGTCATATGCACATGACTATTTTAAACGATTTTAATTATATTAAAACGCTTAAAACAATTATGTGGAGAGCCTTTTATGATACTACAAACCAATTCCAGAAAATTCTGAGCATGTGATTAATATTTTCATTTATAAGTTTTGTACTTTAAACTCTGGACCTATTCAAAATTCATTTTATTATTATTACGATTAAGAGTCGCGCCACCTGATAAACAACAGGAAATCTTTAAAGTGTGAAAGAATAATAAATATTCAAGGTGAATACACAATAACAATAATTTTACGTTTTAGAAATTCTTATTATAGTTTAAATAATGGGTGTTCTGTCAGATTTTACGGTGAAATTTCCGGTAATTATAAATTATTTAATTATTTTAATTTTAATTTTCATGCTTTCTTAACATGAAATATTCTTTTGAAAATTAAATGTAAATATTAGTTGGAAGAGCTTACCATTCTTGTTAAGAACATCTTTTATACAAGCAATTACAGTCAACATCAAAAGATACCGGGCGATTCAATAAAATGTGATATGGTATTTATACTTTTAATACGCGACGTCCATTATTTTTGATATAAAATTCGTCCAAATGTCCACCGATGAAAAATGTACGTCTAGTGGATGTCTCTATTTGGACGTCTTATATGGAAGGTCAATAGACATCCACTATAACAATGGTCAGATATTTATGGACAGATTATTTTGTGTAGAATACAATTCTTATAACAATCTTTTCAATACGAAAACAAAGTTTTCATTGAGCCCTCAAGGCCATGCAATTAATGTCTGTGGGTTTTTATTGATTTGTAACAAGAGATTTCCCATGTTTGACTTACCTATTTGCTCAATACCATGATATATGTATCTGCTCCCAGAATTAAAAAAAAGAGAAAAAAGAAAAGAAACAATTAACTTCTTGAAAGACAACTATAAATAAGCAAAGAAGAGTATTTCGTATTTATAAAAAATGTGTCGTATTCTCACTAGTTTCAAACAAAGAGCAGTTAGAGCAGTTTTAATTTTTCTAATTTTAAATATTTTTTGAGAAGAGACATAAGAACTCATAGTTTCACCAATCAGAGTAATTAAAGATCTCGGAAACAGTCAATTCAAATGAAAGGAGAAATATTTGGATAAGCATACGATTGTTAACAACTTAAATCATTTTTGTACCAGCTATCGGCAATTTATTTCCAATTCAAGTTTCTAATAAGCTCGTCAACTACGAGTATAAGAAACGAAGGTCAGTAAATGTTGCACAATCGTCTCTCTAGGCAAAAGTATACTAATGATTCAGGTGTGGTCGCTGAGTTTCCTCACATTAAGGAAAATGGCAAATAATATCTGCGAGTTCTTCAAACTGTCATATTACTGAAAAGAAATAAGCTCAGCAGCGAATATATTGTAGAAGAATTAAAACTATTCTGAAATTCAAACTCGGCGATGAAACCACTATCAAGCTGCGGTATTGACTAAGCACAGATAAAGTATAAGACTTTTAGGAAACTATCATGATTAAGGTTTCTGTTTCATTCTTGGCTTATTTAAACAACGTAAAAATTATTAATTATTATTAAAAGTGATATAAGTGATGTCTAAAAACTATTATAAGTCCAGTGGATGACAGAGAAACGGTGGCCCTATTTAACCACTAAGAGAATAGTAAAGACGGTATGTACTTATCACCCAGGATAAAAAAATAAAAGATCAAAAGGAAATTTTTATGGCAGGTGTTTCTGTAACATTTTACACAAGATCAACTCAAAGATCTAAGAATGTTTAAAAAAACTACCCAAGATAAAAATTAATTTTGAAGAATCTCATTTTAGTGTAGCAGCAGACGAACTTCTAATGAGCACAACCAAAGGTAGAAAGTTGCTTAGCATGGAATACCAACTGGAGATGACCATAACGCTCTTGCAAAGAGTCTAAAAAACTGCCACTGTCAGGATAAGCGACCACGTAACATTGCATTGCATCTTTGCTAGACAGAACCATATAATATGTGATGATTACAAAAAGGAAGAAAGCTACACATCTCTTAGAAAAAGTATTAGTTCATTTGCATCCACAAACTTTGCGTAACTCAAAAAATATTTGTCACCACCAAAAACAATTATCAGTCAACTTTTGGGGTCGCACAAGGTATTCTGAAAGGACCACTGCATTTCAAAAAATTAACAGAATTCTTTCCTTATTTAGATGAGTTTAATAAAAACTTAACCATCTAATAATTTTGTTTGGTCACTCTGTTTAGATATTCATTTAGTACCTTGAATTTTATAATTTATGTGTGCTTTAGTTCTTAACAAAAGTATAAATACAAAAGCAAACTCTTCCTTTAAAATGAATGGTATCTAAAGAAATATTTAACCTTCTGCTTTGAATTTCATAACAAACAGATTCAATAATGCTACTGTGACATTTCTATTAATAGTCGATTATTGTACAAATATTGTCCTACAAATGTTTCATTCATTGGAGTTGACAGTTCAATTTAAACTATTGATCCAATATGAATGTGAACTAACCTGGTTTCTTTTGTTTGGCCAGTGTAAGAGATGCAAGAGACAAACTAGCTAATTATTTATAATTGGAATTTAATTTTTTTGTAAAATTTTATTTAGAATTAAAAAGTTTTCAATTCTTATTAATTCATTGTACTTTCACCAAACTTTTACTTACAATTAAAGGTAACATTTGCAATATCTGTCTGGGATATCCTACAGTATTATTAATAACAAATCTCTATCCTTAGGATGAAAAGGTCATTATAGACTCAGAAATCTTCATTTTTATTCTTACTCATTATTATCTAATTAAATTTTTAATTTGTTGCACCTACCGACACAAGGAAGTAAGATTACATCATTCTTATTATTAATTCGTTGGCTTATTTCAGAAGCTCAAGCATATGTATCTCAATAAAAGGTTTTGATTTCTTTTTAAAAATTAAAAAAAAAAACAAGAAATTCTTACCTGATTTCTTTTTTATGAATGGTAAAAATACAGATAGTTGTATCCCACTTGAAAGCACTTGAAAAACTGTCCGATTTTAAAAACAAAATCTATTTTTTACAAAACCTCGTTGTTAACAATGTGAATACACGTGAAGCACGGAGAGGAATTTTCCACACGTGTTTGCACCAAACCGACTAGCGCGTTTGTGGATTTTGATATGCAACGCGATTAAATATTGTACTTATATTTAAATTCGCGGGATCCCTCACTTTATGTGACGTCACGAGTGTGTGCTGTTCAGTCATTCGATGACCACGTGTGTCCTTGCGTTCGTCGGTACAAGTTATCGCGGAATAATGTGAAATTTTCCTACTCAATTCTAGACAGTCTGTCGCTGAATTTATAATATACTGCGTCTCATAAGAAAGGCTTCTAGGATTTAAGTTGTTTGAATTTTGTTATTTCATGATAAGAGTTGTTTCTGTTGCTTTCTGAATTATTTGTTTTGTCTTTTGAACCACAATCAAATTTTAATTCGGATGATATTGCTTTTATCGAATTACATTCGTATTTTTTTTAAAGCGTCACAAACAATTTTTTGTATCTTGAACTTTCAACTTTTGGATCAATTCAAATTACCTTGAATTCATTTTACAAATTCTATCAGGAAAAATGGGCAATGTCCTTTCAGATAGTTCCAGTTATTTGTATGATGTAATACTGTCATAAAAAGATGAGGAAGCTAGAATGAGAATTAATAATAAATCAAAAATGCAAATTGAATATCGAAATGATTATCAAGAAGACACAAAAAAATTAAGCAAACACGCGTCATAATATTGTGCTAGGCACGAGTTAATTGTATTTGTTTTGCTTTCTGTTATAAAAGGGCGGCTAATTATATTACTAAATAGTAAACAAAATATAGAATTAGCAGGTCTTAGATTAATAAAAAAGGGTAATTTATAAGGGGAGTATTCAAAGGTACAGCTATAGATTCTAAAATTAAACTGTTTAGCACTTGGGCTATAAAAAGTTGTTATTGTTAAATCGTCATTTATATAGGTATAATAATTAATTGCTATTTTTGGCATTACTAACCACAGTTCTACGACCCCCAAGAAACTTTAAATATAAAACAGCTTTTAAAAATTATATAACTCTTTTAAATTAATTGCTCATTTAAATTATCTTAATGATCTAAAGTGGAACAAAATAATTAATGCACTTTGCATCTATCTACAAAATCGTTCAAAAATAAAAACAATTCTAAAAACTTGATATTTCAATCATAATCATATTTTATGTATTATCTTTATCACGTACTATCTGTTATTCTTATTTGTTATTCATTAACTTGGGTGTGGTGCGGATTAAGGATGTTCCTGTGTTCTTGATCTAAAAAGTTTCAACAAGGTAGTAGAGATGTTACAAAAGCCTGATTGTTATTTAATTAAATTACATTTTAAAAATAAAAATGGTCGTTGCTTTTCAATTATTTCGGTTTCTTTTAATTTTGTCCTAATAACCGATATAGATTCTTAAACCAGTCATAAAACTTAATGTCTTTACATTATTTACATTCCATTGACTATTTATTATTATTGTTTTGTCACTGTAGATATTTAAATAGCTTATTAATAATATCACCTACAACAATGATTGTTATTATCGTTTTATTGAGTTTAATCGAACAGTTAATTTGTGGACAGCCATTTAGTGGTTTACCGTAAAAGGACAAAGTTGTAAATTAAAATATAATCGATCAAAAGAATGCACTAAAAGCATCATTAATCAAAAGTAGTTATTATAAGAATATTTAACCTTTAGGCAAAACTTTTTTATGGGCTAAACATGTAAAATGCAAATTGAAACAATTGTATGGGAAAAATACGAAAACAATTTTGAATTAAACATTACTTACAGTTAGTGAGAGTGACATTCTATATGAGACTGTAATAATAGGTTACTTTAAAGAATATAAGAAAAAACAGAATTGACCATGATAAGTATCCTACTTCTAGGTCATTGATATAATAAAGAATTATTAATATTAAAATATTAATTGAACATTAGTAAAGGTGTAATACATTGTATTATCTGGGTTTATCCATTACAGTGACCTATCATTTAATGCCACCAAGTTCTGCCGTGGTTATTGTTTCAAAAGTTATTCCAACCTTGAATTACCTACATTTTTACTTCAAGATTAAAAGTGTTCAACCGCTTTTTTGCTACATTTCACAATAAGTTGTAAAACTTTAAAATGCCTTATTGTTTGCACGGAATGGAAACAGTCACATGATATAAAAACTTGATTGACCACGTTATAGATAAGCATAAGCATAATAAAATTTTGTGTATTAAAAATGATTCTACTATACTGGGTTTAGACAGCTGTTATTATAAACATATTAATAATAATCATTAGAACCTTTTCCCTTTTCTCTTTTCCGCTTTTTGGAATAGTTTTCTGCACTTTTTTTTTAACCATTTTGTCTGTTTCAGATTGATGAATTCGATAGTTAATGAATTCCATGTTACAATTTTTCCAAAATCAGATATGAATATTTAATTTAGAAAAACACTGTAAACCATGATTTTGAAAGCGTTGATGATTTCGAAACAGTTAATAAGAAAGACTCCACAGTTAGAATATGTAAATGTGTCAATTAAAAAACTCATGCTAAACCCTCAGATATTAAAAAGTATTAGAATAGTTATTAGAAGGCCGTGAATTATTATTTCAAAGAAACAAACACCCCAATAAACTAATCTTCAAAATAGGCAGCTTTTTTTAGTTTCTTCTGTTAAACCTAAATCTCGGAACCACAGATACCCGGCTTTAATGAGTACTCCACCAGTGTCCTACCTGACGTAGGTTATGCCCCAAGGATGGGACGGGACTATCGGCATCCTCACCGTGCCCTCTCTACAAACACTTCCCGAGACGCGGAGTTACTAGGATTGCCATTTGTCACACTGAAGTTTCTTTTCACCTGTGTCACAGTTTCCGACTATCGTCGCTACCAACCTGCACCTCTGTACACGCGTAATGTGTGAACTCTGAAAAGACTTTGTAGCCGTTAACAAGAAAATGCACTTAACAACCAATAACGACCTTCCTTTTCTGTCCATTGCCATAATTTCCCGCGACAGCCAATACATATCTAACCACATGTATTGCAGGCACTATGTAGCTATAGACCACAACCAGTTCGTCTTCGTTAGTATATCTATCGTACGCCATTCATTTGCCTTCACCTCCAACCACGCTAACGATCTTAGTCGGCACTTTACGACCACAGACATAAACAAAAACATCAGCAGTAAAGCGTACAAACCGTCTACTACCACTAAAAGCAATCAAGACGCCGGCACTACAATTTTCTAGTCACCACTTTGTCAACGTCTACCATCCATCTACGAACTGTCCTCTAGTACAAGTTTCGTTTATAGCCACGTCGGACAGCGTAGGGGACAGTTAGACAAAGTGGGGTGGTAGGTCAAAACGGGACACTTCGCCCACCTCCAACACTGATCTGCTAAATGATTTGTGAGCTGCATACCGGTAGCCATTTTTATTATTGGTGCTTGTTTTGATGCTTCGAAGATGTATAAAAAGGTTTCAAGAAATTTTTGCTTTTTGGTGTGGTTTTGCTAAATTGTAAGTACCACTTTTCATTGAATATGCTGGTGAAATTTGTTAAATCAATCAAATGACATTTCACACTTAGAATTTTGAAGGTTTAAGAGTAAAATATGCATTGTCACTACTTGTTCAGTTAAGGTTATGTACTGTTAAATATTGTTTTCTAAAAAGTTGTGCAGTTGTACAGAACGGGGTAGTTCCGGGTGGGGTTACCCGACTAACATATTTACTCTCTTGTTTGCTAAAGTCTAGCTTTATAAAAAATTTGTTTATCTTTCGAGGTTCTCTAAAATGCCAAGAGGATACAAGAAATCCAACAGACAAAGTTGGTCTGAAGAATCCATGAGAAGTGCGGTTGAAGCAGTTTTGTCAAAAGAGATGGGTTACCTTAAAGCTTCACAAACATTCTGCTTAGCTCAGAAAACTTTGGAACCAAGTGTGAAAAAAGCACGAGAGAGTGGATCCGTTGCTTAATCTTGTACCAAAGGCTTGGGATGAATAAAAGCGATCTTCACTTTTGAACAAGAAATCGTTGATTATATCTTGTCCTGGAGAAAAAAATGTTTGGCCTTAATAAGCTGGGAACAATTGTCTTTGAACTTGCGGAACGAAATAACATTTCTGATACTTTTAATAAGGCAAAAAATATGGTTGAAAGGTTGTATTCGTTTTTAAGAAGGCACACTAATTTAAGCTTGCGTTCGCCTGAGCCTACCTCGATGACTCGTGCAACTGGTTTTAATGTTACAGCTGTAAGGACCTTTTACAAGTTGCTTGGTAGCGTATATGAAAACAGCCAACTCACGCCGGATCACATATACAATGTCGACGAGACCGGCATTATGACGGTTCCTAACAAAGAGTCCAAAGTTCTGAACCTGCGCGGAACACAGCAAATCGGCACCTTGGTTTCTGGTGAGCTCGACTCCTTGGTCACTGCCGAGATTTGTATGAACGCATCAGGCAATTTTATGCCTACCAAGAGTGCGAGCCAAACCATAGTTTTTAGACGATGTCCCGTCTGGAATTCCATCCCAGCGGCTGCATGCAAAAGGATATCTTCCTCAAGTGGTTCCAACGCTTTGTAAATTTCAGTCATTCAACCAAAGAGAAACCTGTTCTGTTGATCATGGACGGACATGCAACCCACACAAAAAGTATTGAACTAATTGATAAAGCTCGTGAAAATCATGTGGTTTTAATGTGCATCCTTCCACACACTAGTCACAAGCTACAGCCCTTGGACGTTTCTTTCATGGCTCCTCTGAATCACTTCAACTCTGAAAAGGGTGGGAAATGAATGTCGGAGCATCCAGGTAGGATCATTACTGGAGCTCAAGCAGGATAATTCTACGGTGCTGCTTTTCTGAAAGCTGCTCGAGCTGAGACTGCTGCAAATGGTTCCAAAAAGACTGGGATATGGTCCAGTTTTAGTGGTATTAAAGGAATTGCTAATTTAAGGTAAAACAAAAAAATTAATGGTTTCACAAGTAGAAAAAATTTGTATTTCTTCCACCTCGTTTTACCTACCTAGTTGTCCAAAATGGGGTATTTGCCCTTTTTTTTTAAAAATCGTTCTAACTTTTTAGGTAATAGGATTAAATCGAAAAATAATGTATTAGAGTTCACAGTAAGTATACTATACCAACATATTAAATGAGAAATTGTCAGTAATTATCTGTATAGAATGAAAATATCAGTTGACAAACTTTAAGTAGAGCATTCCAAAAGATATAGTGCGTTTATGACTTTAACCACTTAAGCATTTCACAGCGGGTCCCTCATAAAAATCAACAAATACAAGTAGTGGCACGTGTCAGGGACGATTGGGTAAACCAAGGACCGTATTGAAATAATTTATTTTTCTAACATTTTAGTTTAAAAGTATTTACGAAACTAAGACATCTCAATAACGACCCTGTGTCAATATTAGAAAAGGTCTTCACAGGTAAGCGGATTTATGACACCCTACTGTGACGAACTTGTAAAGTTTACTGTAAGCTAAATAGCACTTGAGTCATAAACGCACTATATCTTTTGGAATACTATACCCCATTTTGTCCGACTTTCCCCTATATGCCATAAATCAATGCAATAGCTGTACAGAGGGTTACAGTATGGTTTAGACAATTATACAGTGTATTTGATTTTGGTGCCCGCGCCTTCACTTTTTCGCAGGATGCCATTTATTTCAAGAAATAAAACTGCTAATACATTACAATTTATATCATTTCAAGCATTTTTTATAAACGTAAACCACCTTTATGTTAATGTACAAGAATGAACAGCAAAAAAAACCATTTAAACAGAAATATTTTCGAACAATCTTCATAAAGGAATTTGGTCTTTAGCGTCCTGTTTTTGGCAATATTTCTACCAGAAACTTAGGAATTCTTTTATAGCATAAGTTGCATGATTTTCCATGTTCCTGTTTCGATAATTTAGGTTCTAAACCGTTATTTGACTCGTTGGGAGTTGTTAGGGTTTCAGTTTGCGCTAGTCCTAAAAAGGTAACAGATTGAGGTACCTAAAGAATTTAATTCTGAATAACACATCTTTTATAATTTCTTCACGAAATTTAGTAACAGTTATTTTCTCATTAGTAACATGTTGATGTAGTAACCAATATGCATTGACCATAACAGCTCCCATCACTAGTTCATTGGCAAGTTTCCTGTATCATTTTACTCCACGTCGTAAGGACTAATTAGAAATACATATCTATAATAAGATTTATGTTTATTATACTTAAAGTCTGGAAGCGAAAAAATTGTTACAACTTTTAAGCCTAATAAATTTAAAACAATAGAAGTAGGAGAAATATAATTTACTATTATAATATTGTTATATTAATATGTTAAGTTGTACTGCATATAAACTTTCAGTTATCTTTAGAAAAAAAAAATTTATGACTTTTTTCTTAATTCCTCGCATAAGATGATTTACACATCTCTCCATCACTTTCTCGCTTGAAATTTTCCATTTCCTGCTGAATTCTTTTTGTCCTTTACTGGTTTATTATTATTCATCAGATATCTTTTCACCAATGCCTAGTAAACTTCTATGGGACGAAGTTCTGGGCATTTGGGTGGATTGGCTTCTCGTGGGATCACAAGCACATTATTAGTTTCATACAATATAAGAGTACTTCTGCTGTAATGTGCACTTGCCAAATCGGGCCAAAAAATAGTTCTACCAGTATGTGCTTACAGAAAAGGAAGCAAGCGTTTTTCTAGACATTCTGTAATATACATTTCTTGATTAATTGTTCCTTGAGTAACAAAGATTTTGCTTCTCTTTCCGCAAGAACATAAAGCTTGCCAGACGAGGAACTTCTTCGGAAACTTCGCAACTGCTTTAACTCGGTATTTTTTGCCGAGACCTCCACGATGCTTCGCAACATAAAAATTTTGACCAGGAAATTGTATACAGTCGGCATAAACGCATGTTTCGTTGTTCATCATAACGCATCGATCAAAATTCGTTAAGAATTCATCATAAAGTTTTGTCGCCCTGGTTTTAGCTGTTTGATTCTGGATAGCATCTCTATTAGGCACCTTAACAGTTTTGAATGTCTTTATATTATTGTTATTTTTTAGTTTCTACACTGTAGTGCGACATGTTTTGAAAAGTTGCACCATTCCTTGAAGAGAAACTGACGGATTAACTTTGTATGCACCTACGACCTTCTTTTCCAATTCTTTATCCAACAAACATTTTTTTTGGGCCGCTACCATCTGCCTTTTATAAGATAACCTTTTATTAAATCGTATAATAACATCATGAATACGTTTTCTGCTCAATTTTAACTCCCTGGGAATGTGAGCATAGGAAGCATTTATATTCTCTTGATATTTATAAATAATTTTTTATGAATCTCTAACTCATGTGACGCCATTGTGGTAGATGAGCAGATTTCTTCTGTGGTTTACCTAATCTTCACTTAAGATACGGTAACTGGGATTTTAAACAAAAATCAAAGCTGTCTTATTAGTAGAAAAAATTAACTTTGTATTTGTAACAATTTTTCCGCTTCCAGACTTTAGTCTGTTATTGTTTTCAGTTTTAGAACATCTTCCGACCTTTTACAAACTGTTGTCACAGTTGGTACGTATTTTGTATTCAATATGAGGACGTCTCTCTTGCCTCTCTATTTTTCCACATAAATTTCAGTATTGCTTTCTTTAGCAACAAAGTCTCCTTTTTCAGTTTGTGTTTTATGACATTTCTTGGATTACGCTTTCTGTTATTGCGTAATGTACCCAAAAGGCAAGTTTCTTTCTCCAACAATTTGTGAACTAACTCTACACTCGTATAGTAATTGCCAACCACTACAGTACGACTCTTGTTCAACAGATCTTTTGTCAAATGCATTACAACTTTGGATAGTACAGTTTTCTCCTCGCTCGTATCTTTCTCTTGACCCCAATAAATGTTTTAAATCATACAGATAACCTTCAGGAAGACACAGCTTAAGTACTCGTAGTTTAATGCCAAACTTATCGTGTTTGTTGCTGATATATTGTTTAAATCTTAGTCTCCCTTTAAAAGGTACTCCCCAGAAATAATTGGATTCTGGAAAGATTGCTCTAGAAGGTTCAGTAAGGGAAAAATCTATCAGCTGTGGAGTTTTGATTATTGGAAAAATGCCAAGTTTTTAGTAATATCTGAAACCGACGCTGTTGAAAGCATTTCTCTATATACCGTCTCTATTATACAGACTAATAAGATGAAATCGATGGAAGCTGCATCAATTCCATCCGCATTAGGCAATCAATGAATTTCTTCATCTGAACTTGATCTGTATTTCTCCACTGTTTTATCCGAGATTTAGGTATTGAGTTTTTGGTTTTCCCTTGATGAACATATAAATTAGTTTCGTTTACAAATACTTGGAATATTTTATCTGTAATAAGCCTTTTTTAAAAATCATACGGTGATTTTTGATAATCGTTATAAATCTGCGGGCGAATCCCTGAATTATTTTCAGTAAATGAGAAATCTTTCGAGTGTATTTCAGATACTTGCATCCATGTAAAATTTGTATTTGTTTCCTGATTTATTTCATCTTCACCACTCACTTCTTCATAGTTTATATTCTGTGCAATTACTTGCTTAATAATTTCATCAATGTTATTTGACGAAGAGGAAGTAGAAGGCTGTGGATTCTGAATGGGTTGATCTGCTGAGTTGGTTGGGCCGTCAAACTTCATTTTTTTAACTGAGTGTGGTTCGTTGCAACTAAATATTTCAGTACGTTTTTTTGGTGTAACTGGGTCAGATCCGAATCCGAATCATGCGAAGATTCGTACTCGCTAGGGTCTGGTGAAAAATCTGACTCGCTCGCGGACATAACCTCATTCCACAGCTGTAACAGTCTTTCATGTTCTTTTTCATAACTCATGCTTATATGATTAAGTTTTCACAACTTTATAACAACAAAACAAACCACTGAACAACAACGCTATAACTATTATGTCATGATTTGTTGCAACGCTAAGTATCGCTCCAAAACTAACCGTCATTATCGGACAGCATTTGTTCTCCACTGCCCCTGTGGAAATTCTGAGTTATTGTGGGCGTGGAGGACATACGTCGTCCGAGGAAAAAAATCGAAAATCAAAAATACAAAAATGTTTAGACAGATCATTAGGAAAGTAAAAAGGTATAAAAGGGTTGCTGTGTATGTATCCGAAATTGGCAACACTGGCATTGCTAAGCGCCATCTGACATATCCATCGCAATGTTTGCCATTTTTGAAGTATACGTACCCAGAACGTTTTGTCATACGGACGCTATTTTTGTTGTTTACAGTGACCTTAAAATTTCATCTCAGTCAGAAAATGAAATTACCTCGTGAAAATTTTCGATGCGATGATTTACTACGACTTTCGACGTGGATTATCTCAGCAACAGTGCATCGATCAACTCCCTTAGACTAATGGCGATAAAGCACTATTTAAAACCACTGTATATTACTGGTTTAGTGAATTCAATCGTGGCCGTGAACGAATTTAAAGATGGTCGTTAAAAATCAGTGACTGTGCCAGAAAACATAGATGCTGTACGCAAACTGACAATGCAAGATCGTCATGTGACATATCGTGAGATTGAGGCATCCCTGGGCATTAGTATGACAAGCATACACAAGATTTTACATGAACATTTAGCCGTGAAAAAGATTTGTTCGCGTTGGATTCCGCATAATTTGACAATCGCTCAAAAAAAAACGTTCGTGTCAATTGGTGCAGCGGAATACTCAAAAAATCCAATCGTGGTGCGTCAGAAGCCGTGTATAACATCTACACAGGTGAGGAATCTTGGATATAGGCGTATGAGTTCAAAAGTAAACAGCAGTCGACTGTATGAGTCTTCCAAGATGAGCCGAATCTAACAAAAGAAGCACTTCGAAGCAAAGGCCGGCCTGTTGTTTTCGGATAAATGGACATGTGGCTACAGTACGACTGGAGAATCATAAAACGGTCAATTCTGAATGGTACACAACCATTTGTTTGCCAGAAGTCTTTGGAGAAATAAGAAAAAAGACAACCAATGACGCAGGATCATCCTTCGCCACAACAATGCGAGCTCTCACACATGAGCCCAAACATCTCAATATTTGATCGGTCAAAACATCGAATTGATGGGTCATTCGCCGTACAGTCCTGATTTGGCACCAAATAATTTCTTTTTGTACCCTTTCGTTAAGAATAAACTACGTGGTCAACGATCTTTTATGCCAGAGGAAGCGGTTGATGCATTCAAACTGCATGTTTTGGAGATACCTCAATCGAAATGGGAAAAGTGCTATAAAAATTAGTTCGTACATATGCAAAAGTGTATCGATCATCGCGGAGAATATTCTGAAAAACAATAAACCATTTTCAATGATAAATATTTGATTTTATTGATTATTAATAAACTGTAAAAAAATATGATGTAGCCACTATGGATAGTTTAACTTTAATTGCGGCAGTCGACGTGTTAATAAAAAGAATTATGTTATTCTGCACTTAGTAATTATTCTGAATAGTTTATTTCGATTAAGTATGTGATATTTAATATTTTATTATGTTATTTTATTATTATTACTATTAAGAAACTAAAAATATAAATAATTTAATAAATCTTGTTTTGAAAATAAAATGTCAAAATCTTTGTATTTTTAGGTATTGATAACTTTTGTTAGTTCCACAAACTGATATAACTTAAATTTGATGCGTGCAGCCCATAATCGGAAATTGCAGGCAGGGATTTTCGGAAACCAAACTTCTAACGTTTACATAAATCAGTGTTTAAACATTTTCTTTTTCTGATGACGTATAATTTAAACAGCTACAAATATGCTTCAATTATGTCATGAATGAAATCAAATGATAATTATGTTGTAATTCAAGTTTGTTTACTCAATATTCAATATTTGTTTTACTTGAGAAAAACAAACATATTATCCTTTATTTCATCACTACCTATTTGTTTCTTTACTCGTTGCATATTTATGTATATCATTTAGTTTAATTACAGAGCAGGTTGTGAATTTTCGAAAAACTAAATTATTTCTCAAAATTTTTACATGCTGTTTTATATCATAAGCCGCTGAATCAGTAAAATTAATTATTTTCATTATCCATGATTTGTGCTGAATCTTGAATCTTTCGTACTGTGTTTTTAAATAGCAATTTTGTATTTTTGTCGGTTACAATCCTTGATGTTTCTGATTAACCTTCCATATAAATAATCTAATACTACATTGTTTATAACTTAAGTACAAATGGAATATAGATTTGTCTAAGGCAACACAAATATTTTTATATTTTTATAAAATGGGAAAATTACGTTTATTACTTCTTGGAATTTCATTATCAGTTTTTTTAATTTAATTTATTGTTGGCTTGTGCAATGTGGAAAACAACCTACAGATTCTACAACTTTCAGCAAAAAAAACATTTCTGAAATATTTATTTCGTGATTGTGACCTAGTTATTTTGATGTTTTGGGAATTGATATTAAAATATTTTTTTTTAAATTATTATTTTTAGAAATTCAGTACGGAAAAATAATAATTATTATTCACTTGCCAGAATATTATTTTTAAAAATTAAATGTATAAGAGATAAGAGTGCATTAAAATTATCTCGAACTTCTGATTAAATGTTAAGTGGTTTCATTCTGACGAAAATTGTTCAAGATCGAAGGTCCAGGGCAATTTTCCAAAAAAAGAACGCTATAGCGAGTGGGATATCATTAGAAATTGTCAATAATTTTCAAGATGAGCACGAGGGAATTTGCTTGAATTTTTTTGGATCAACATTAAAAATAAAATTTCCATTAACCTTTCTCGAAAGCCACCTACTTAGCAATTGAAGTTCGTTGTTGTGACTGTGGCGTTTAATCTACAGTTACTTAAGTTAATGTATTTATTGTGGTTATAGAAATTTTTGAATGTAGGTACGTACATACGCAAAAAATTGAAAAATAAAAAGTAAATAAAACGTTTATTTTTGTCTTACAATTTGTAGGTACTAAGTAGTATAAGGATGCAGTTCTAAAATTAGAAATTACGGTAGGGGAGAATACGTTGTGAAATCTGTGCTGTGGTTTCTCTAGAATTTATTATTTATAGGTTGAACCGAGTTTACATAGAATACATACCTTTAGTTCCGTGTTTTAAACATGAAAGGGTGGTTATAAGTATTTATTTGGGATAGTGACTTTTTTAAGAGTGCCAAATAATTAATTATACTCTTTTGAACAAAAAGATATATTTTAAGGTGTAGTCAACAATTGTTTTATTGTTAGTAGGTATAGATTGCTGAATCCTCACTTCTGTAGCCATTACAGATTACAATAACAATGTAGAAAGTGTTCTTAATATTATCTTGAATAAATTAAACCGTTGGGCTGTGTGATAAATCGAAGAAAGTCAATAATAATATTATTATATTGTATCAGATTTTATCTGGTTTAAACCAAGGCAGGAGTTCTTTAAAGTCGGACCGGCGGATCTTTTTGTTTACGTCATGAGTTGTTGGTATAATTAAATATAATTAAATAATAAATAAAACTCTATATTTTGTTGCCTGATAGGAAGTAAATTCCATTTGTTCCATTCCATTCCAGTTTGTTTTCACTTGAATAATTTCTTTTGAATATTCTGTTGCAAAAATATCGGTAACGGTTGGATCTGTTACTTTTTTCTTCTCTTCTTCCGAGTTTTCTACACCTGTCGACTTTTCTCGGTGCCTCTTCTCCAGCCTTCTCTGCCTTCTACATATTCCTCTCTTAATTGTCTATCTTCCATTGCTTTCTGTACCCCGTCCCTCCATTTGATTTTTGGCCTTCCCCTCTACCGCCTATATGCAGTTTCCAGTCACATATTCTTCTTTCTGGTAGTCTTTGCATGTGTCTATACCACTTCAGTCTTTTTTCTTCTACTACTTCTGTTAAGGTTCTATTTACTTCAATTCAATTCAATTCAATGTTGACTGAGGGAGATTCTACAGCGACTTTTCATGAAATCCATTTGAATTGTCTTTAATTTTTTCGTATTTCTAGCTGTCATTTCCCACACGTCCGATGCGCACGTGACTAGTATACTTTCTACTATCGTGCTATAAATCATTTTCTTAGTTTTCTTTAACAGCTGGTTGATCCACAACATTTGGTTTAGCATTCTTATTGCTTTTTCCCTAGTTGATTTTACTTTTTATGTCTTGGTCACTTGTACAATCTTTTGTGATCGTGAATTCTAGAATTCACACTGTTTTATTTTTTCGCTGCCTATTTGTATGTTATTCTTTCCCCTTCGGTTGCTATATTGATGTATAATCCCTATTTCTTCAATTCTTCAATTAATTTTCTTATCATATAGTTCACGTCTTCTTCGTCCTCTGCAATAATTATTAAATTGTCGGCAAATAGCAATGTATCTAGCGTCATATTTCTTATTCTCATTCCCATTGCTTTGCACTTTCTTCTCCATTTCTTTAACGGTTCAGCGATATAGGCATAGGTTGAATAGGGTGTGAGACATGCAACATCCAACTCCTTTGTTATCTGTTTATTTCTAGCTATCTGTCCAGTTACTTCTACTCTACTTACACTCTTTTTATACATTTTCTTTACTGCATTTGTTATTCTTGGGTTGCATTCCTCTCTAGGACATTGAACAGTTTGGATATAGGTACACTGTCATATGCTTTTTGGAAGTCTACTAATATTAGATGTGTTTCTCTACCGCATGCTCTTCTCTTTTCTAATATTTGTTGAATGCAGAATATATTATCAATGCAAGATCGGTCTGCTGTAAAACCACTTTGTTCTTCCATGTGTTATATTTCGTCTTCTCTTCTTCCAGGCCAGCTGTTTTATTACTTTTCATGCTTTTTACTGCTTTTTCTAATTCTTCCATGGATATTTCTTGTATTTCTTCATTTGTTTTTTCATTTTTATTTGAATAGTCAGTATTCTTGTATTCGTTTCTGTTTTCTGTTAATCAATTTCTAAAATACTTTTTCCAGTCTTTTATGTTTGTGAATTTTCTTGTGTCGGTGCTCTTAATGTATTTCATGCTTGTTTTGATTTTGTACTTCGTAGTAGTCTGTTGACCTCCTCACATTTATTTTCCCATGTTTGATTTTTTGTTTCTGCTACTTCACGTCTTTACTACTTCTGATATACGCTGCTCTATCTCTTATTTCTTCTGTGGTCAACTATCTTTGATACTTGATTCTTTTTTCTTTTATTTTATTTTCAATTTCTTTATGCCACCAGTATGGCTTCTGTCGTTGTTTCTTTTTTTTCTCTCCAAGTGTTTCAGAAGCGGCTTTGTGTATTTTACTTCTTACTTGTTCGTATAGTCCTTCTGCTGATTTATTTGAATCTATCTGTATCAACTTATTTGCTAAGCGTATCTTATATACAAATTGTGTTGATTCATTCTGATAGCTCTCCAAGTTATATTGTCTATACTTTGGCTATTCTTTTTGTTTGTCTTCGTCTTGGATTTGTGTTTCATCAGGCTTGTATTTCACATATAATTCAGCTTCACTCGTACATCTTGACATTTTAGTTTCGTTTTCTGTCTCAGGCCAGTGTAGTCAATTATAGTTTTTATACTTCTTGTGGGCTGTGTCCACGTATACTTACGTATCTCTTTATGTTTATCGAAACCATTCATGATCTTCAAATCATATTGATCGCATATATTAATTATTCGCTCCCCATATCTGTTACGTATTGATTCTCCATATTTAGCAATGATTTTATTATTGTCTTTTTTCCTGTTCTTACTTTAGGTCATATTATTTATATTTATATTTAGCTGATACTATCATTATTTTAAGGCCATATAGTGTTAGTTAAATCTTTAATATTCTTTTATTAATTTGCTCGCGTGTTCTGATATTTTTCTTGTATTTTTTCTTGATAACCAGAGCCACTCCACATCTAGCTCTTTTATCTTTATTAATCCCACTGTATGTATGTATATAATTTCCTCGTTCTTCTATTCCCTTTCTTTTCTTTTTTGTTTCTGTTAGAGCACATACATCTATTCTTAATTTCTCTAGTTGTTTGAAGACTTCATCACATCCATTATCGATTCCTTGTATATTCCATGTAGCTCTTTTAATTGTCCGGGTTCGTTGCCTAAGTCGTCTTCTTGTAGTTTCCGTCCTTTTATTCTGAGGCTGTATTTGCGAGTTCTTAACATTTATTTCTTTTTCCCGGGAATGGACTGTTGGCCCATAGCCCAACCCCCAACCTGAGGAACCAGGTAATTTTTGCTCAAGGTATTCTTCCTCTAGCCTTTGGTGAAGAACAAGCGCCTCTCTGCAAGGCAGCCGGACGTGTATCCCTATTCTGGGACTCTTACAAGGTGCTATCAGCCGGGCCAGCTGGTTTTTTAACGAAGTTTTTACTCTTCTCCCACACCCTTTTCCAACCTGGCTTGGGACAGGCTTTGGCGGATTTCTGTTATTTTTTTCCCGGTGTGCTTTTTCTAAAAATCTTTGTATGATTGTTACTTTGTGAAAGATTGAGAAATTAAGTAGTGCATTAGCCATAACAACATTATGGCTTTGAAGCGTGCAACCATCACTGTAGATTATTATTATAGACAGTTTAAGAAGCAAACAGTTTGCTTCAATATAATTTGATAGACACGAAGCAAACGTTGACGCTTTTAAATTTATATTAATTTTCGTGAACGAGTAACACGACACATTGTGACTAGCGACATTATAGATAGTAAAATTATGGCAGCATAACTTATGGAGTTTTATAAGTAAATTTTAGTAGCATTAAGTTGTGCCAGCTTGGAAATCCATCGTTAGTATAACGCATTTTTCCTGTTTGGCTAGCTTTATGTCATTGTCTCTCTGTTCTCCGACCCGATTCTTTTTTTCAATATGCGACTTCTCAAACATTGCCGTGCTCGTGTTCAATGAAGATGTCGCATTAATTTTTCTTCGGCGAAAACAGGCTCAGATTCCTTTCGTTCTAATGTTTCATAAATGTCCATTTTTGTAAAGTGGTGCTTCATTCTCTTGGCATTTTTCAGAGTAAACTTGAAACAGTTGTTTGTACGATGTAAAATGCTGTTCTAAATAAAGTTTGTTTGTATTCTTTCTTACATACTGTAATGGTTGTTTGGGTAAGTCATCGAGAAGTCTATCTAAATGCTCTTTTGCCTCTTTGGATGCATTAATTCAAAAATTCTGATTTCTACGTTTTTTATTTAATTACTTGACTTTTATCACTTATCTCGTAATTACTCTTCTTCGCCCAGCTTTGAAATGTAAATGGCCGAAGACCTAAAGTATTTAAAAAATGCTTTTCTCTTGTCCATTGTTCAACTTATAATCCAGAGTTTCTTCTCTTGTGCTTCTTGTGCTCTCTTTTGTCTGAATTTGTAAAACATGTGAACATGCGTAGATTTTTCTTTAATTTCAGTTTAATAAAGACCAGAAATCTTCAAAAAGCAGCTTTCTTCTTGTGTCTTCAAAAAGGCTTTCGCAAAATCTTTTGGAATACTTTTTACAGAAATCTGATGTGCAGGCTTTTCCCATTTTTCTTGCCGGCCTAACAATGTCTTGTCTAAAGGTTTCATCTCTTCTTCGACTATAACCTAAATATTCCTTGTCTTTTTCGCGCATTTTTTATTTTTAAACTTCTTTTTTTCTTTCTTTTTCGACCTTCTTCCATATTTCGGTATTCCGGGTTTTGTATCTGATCTTTAAGATCTATCTCTTCAGGCTCACTTTCCTGGGTGCAGTGATTGTACAACCCTAGAAGAACCAGACATCTGGGAATGCAGCGCATAACCACAAAGAACTCCGTTTTGTTACTGAATTCGCGCAACACTTTTAAACAATGTTCAAATTTTGGCGGCCATTTTGATTATGTTTCCAAAGAGATATCAAAAAACGCGGACACAACGTCGTCTTTAGTATTAGAATCCAAATCTGAAATAAGAATTTCAAAATTTAAAATAAAAGCCGACAGACAGAGAGACAGACTTCGCAAATTCAGTAACGATTCCTATCGGAGTTCGTTGAAAAGAAGAATGAGATCTATTTGGATAAAGTTTCTTACAAACAGATGTTGGTGAAAAGAGCGGTTTCTATTCTCAAAATAACACTAAAAACTTATTTTATTTGAAGAAATAAAAAAAATTACTTCTCAGTGGAATAAAAACTTGAATAAATTTAAATTGGACGATTGTCGAAATAAAAAAATTGAAGATCCTTGTAAAACAACCTTGGCTGTGTTAGACGTATAAAGTTTCAAATGCGTCAAAATAATCAAATTCATCTTCTAATACTGATTAATTCGGGGAGACGAAACATAAGTAACTATAGCAAAGCATTCGAAAAAATACCTGCATATCACTCAAGCGCGTCTCTAGGCTGTATAGTACCTCCGTGTTAGTTACTGTATTGCGTCTCAACCCTAAAAAGCTATAGATAGTGCTTTTCTTCAGATAGTAATTTTAGGAATTTACGTTTAATTAGCAACTAAATTACTTTTAATTGCTTCTCGTGGGATGTTTCATTTTCGAGTAAACTTGACTTATTTTGAGACCTAGCAGTATGCACATGCAATGTTAAGTTTCTTAAATGAATTAATAATTAAAGACTCATAGTCTACTCCAAAAGTGTTGCACTTGTAAGAATTTTATATAACTTAAAATTCTGCTTTCACCAACAGCCTTTCCTTTGCACGACATTTTGGCGATTAAGAGAATGACTACCACATTAAAAGAATTAGTTCAAAAGCTTTACCATGGAGCAATGTTCACAACAGCCATGGGGACTACTAGATGTATCGCTCCAAGTGCAATATACAGACTCAAAATAATCTGTGTAAAAGGATAAAACAAGAAAAAGGCATTCTACCATTTCCAATAAGCTACATAAACACTATTTTAGTATGGCACAAAATAGGATAATAACGATTACCATTGTTACCATTACAATGTCCAATGAAGCTGAGTGGATTAATCTATTACATAGTGATTGCTGGAATGCATGGGATGCGAGTAGACCGGG
The DNA here is from genome assembly GCA_011009095.1 of Ignelater luminosus. Taxonomy (NCBI): domain Eukaryota; kingdom Metazoa; phylum Arthropoda; class Insecta; order Coleoptera; family Elateridae; genus Ignelater; species Ignelater luminosus. The sequence goes on from VTPC01008247.1 coordinate 61,309, forward strand.
AAGCCAAACACCTATTATAACACACAATAGTATTTCTAACCGACATATATGAAATACCAATCTGTGTTACAACGGGGGAAAATTTCTATAGTCCCCGAAGGCTTTAAGATCTTACCAAGTAATCTTGTACCGAAACCAGCTGGCGGAATTCCACCAAATGAGGTAACAAAGTAGATTGAAACATTGCATAGAATACGGCACCAAGAACAATGAGAGAAGACACCAACTCAGAGACAGTTTTTTCGTAGTGGGCTACTTACCTAGAATGAGCAAGAGAAATATAATTTATTGATGGAAATAATAACAAAGTGTTGTTAGTCAAACAAACATTTTTCAATGTGCAATACCCAATAAGGACCAGTGTGCAGAGGATACAACGAGAAGGAAGAAACTTTATACATATCTTCCTGTCTTGCAAAAATACACATAGAATCTCCTTCTGCAAAATCAATATTTCTCGACGGTTTTTATTCTTCTAGCCAAGGACTTCTTGCAGTTTTTTTTATATAACATTTCTGATGTTCTTTCATTTTTTCTCTATGTATTTTTTCTAGGCTATTTACTATAATTTATTATCCTTACCTGGTATAGATTCTTATTGTGCTTTCATCTCTTTCCTTTTTGATGCAGGTACTTTTCCTAAAGCTTTATTTTGCTTCTAGACATTCTAGAAGGAAGTGGTCATTGTCTATATCTGGATTCCAACATGCTCTAGTGCCTTTAATAAAACAGCCCTATTACTTGTGATTAGTAAAATCAACAAATGCTGTGTTTTATTTTCATAAGGTGATCTGATGAACTAATAAATTAAAAATCGAATAACTCTTCCGAACATGAAATGCGGTGCGTAAATCGATAAAATATTCGACTGATATCGTAATCTAATAATAATATCAAATCTTTATTCTGCTACTTGAAATTTGATAAGTCAAATAGGTTATTGTACTGTTTATCAAAATTTTTTATTGTTAAACGTTGTATATATATATTTTACAAATAAAAAATGTTATTGTTCTATTGTTTTAAATACTTAATATAGAAGGAAAGTATAATTAGATAAACTTAGAGAGGAATATTTTTAGAAATAACTATTATATCTGAAACCTATATTAGACAGCGGTATAAAATTTAATAACCAAATGCGTACATTAGAAAAATAAGTGGTTTTGTCTTCTATTAGGAATAACATAATTTGAGAACAGTCTTGGGGGAGACTTCATCTCTATAATCGTTTAATAATGATGGCAAAGATTTTCACGGTAAGTCCTTGATGAAACAATTTTTTTTAAGATTTGAAAACAGAATGTTTTGGTTACGCTTAGAGAGAAAAGTTAATCAAGCCACAGGCGGTACATATTTTGCTCAAAAATACTTTTCAGTGGTTTTTGATTTTTGCAACATCTTGATTCAAGGGAATTGAAATTATTCAAACTACATCTAAAATCGTCACTCTTTCAGGTTACTCGTAGAAAAATAATTCTCTTTATCGGTTATCTAGAAGCGTGTGAACCAAACACTTCAGACATACGATAGCTTTTTTAGCAGTAATCAGAAGAGTAAGTATGTATACAACATAAGAGAGATAATGAAAGGTCATGTAAATTATTACTCTACTTACATTTTGATAATGTTATCTGAAAGGATGTGGTATTATCTTATGCACTTAATTCCAAGTATTGTGCTTTCTTATGAAGCTTGTATACTACTACTACGCACATTCTTTTATTAACATCAAAAACGTATTATACATGAAAATCTTCCGTTATTTATTCGAAGAAAGTGTTATGTTAGGGGTTATGAGTCTGGAGGTCAAAGATCTTAAGTTGCCTTTTTTCTAATAAACACGAAATTACAAAACTTTTAATTGTCACAAAAACACCAAAAATGGGTATCAGCACAACTGTGTGTTTCCGTTGTAATGACTCTGATAACATAATAAACACGCGCGTCATAGATAAACAGTTTTCTTACTTACTTACAATAGGCAATAAAAGAATAATATATTATAACGAAATAAAGTGACCATTATGTTGAATATGCGTCCAGTGTTTTCCAATAAACTGCAAATTGGTGGGTAATTATGAATTACGCAGTTTTATGTAATACAGACGTCATACAGTTGAATTTATTCTGAAGAAGAACTAAATACCTTCATATATATAGTACTGTAATCGTTAATCAGCAACAATCAGTAAGATAATATCGAAATACACAACATAGACTGCTTTATTTAAAACAGAAATTGATGTGATACTTAAATATTTATTCCTGCAATCTTCTCGCACACTTTAGGCCCGTTCAAGCTTGATACTTTATATTCATACAATATTCAAGAGATTCCAAGTGCAAACCTTTTAAGAACTAAAGTAAACTTGAAACCCTAAGTCTATATAGATAATAGATTAAATCGGCAATATCAAGAATTGAATGTTTTTACCACTTTTACAAAACCTTTCAGGAGAAATCACAAAAGTATATTAAAAGAGCACCAGTAACTCAGTAGACCCAGCTTGTTAACCAAGCTACGAGCAAAACTTTTCTGATGAGAACGGGAGAAATAAGGGCTTATATATTGTAAGCATAACAGTTAATCGATAATGGCGGAGGTGGAAATTGATGAAATTGGTGAAAAGTGGTTAGTTTAATATTCACTCCAATGAATTGCATTTGATACATGGTATATCATAAGTATGAGTAATAAGCCAATTATATAAGGATTTATGTGACAAATCTCAAAATCTAACTTATTTCCTACGTAAACGGCTCACCAACACCCACAGGGTTGTTTACAATTAAAAGGTCAGTCTTCTTTTCATGAATTCTAAATTTAACCTTTTAAAATGTTTTGGTGTTTGTGTCTGATGTTAAATAACTATTCATCATGAATAGTTACATTAAATACATTTGGTCTCATTTAATCAATTTTCATAGTACTGGTTGGTGTAAGTTACTATTAGGTATCTTCCACTTTAACATAACCTATTATTAAAAGTTCCTTTTTTTGCACTTTAATGTTAAACACTAACAGCAGACATTATAATAGATACAATTTCTTTCCTTTCATTATTACTGAAGTAAAAAAAAATATTTGTAGTCTTATAAGAAAAAGATTCTGGAAGATTGGAGGAAAGGGTATGAAGACTCAAGGTAGTTATAAAAAACTATTTAGGAAATTGTCGTTTCCACAATTATACATGCTAAATTATTATCAGACATCCTCGACCTCTCCATTGCACAATTTTTTATTATATTTAGAGAGTGTCAGTGCTACTTACCGCCATAAAAGTTTGAAGCATTTTTACTTACTTAGTGAACGTGCCAGAGATTATCAGGCAGTTATCTTTGTTTTCACATTCAAAGAAATCTACGCGAACTCTTTCTCAAGGTCTGGTAGCATCAAGCCACTGCGTGCTTCTTCCTACTTGAGGTGAATCGTAGTGAATTCCCAAGCAGATCACGAAAGATTTACTTATCTCTACAACTAAACCAATCCACCACATGTAAAATCTCGTATATGATTTTATTTTCACTGCGTCTAAGACTGTCCCTCAAGACATTCCCTAAAGAAAAATATTTTGAGTTTTTAAGAAAACAGGGGAATAGATTCATCATAGGGGGTGATTTCAATATCCCCAATAGGGATCTAGATTAACGATAACCAAAGGAAAGGAGCTTTTGGAAGCAATCGGAGACAAAGGATGCCAACCATTATCCAACGTATTGGCCAGCAGATCGAAATAAGATGCTCTTCTATATTGTTAAGAACATACTAACAAACTTCAAGCGAGTAGAAGAAGGATGGGACATAAATTTAGATTACTCACCAATCCTTCTGACGCCGAGTGAAGATATCATAAAAATAGAAACTAACCTAAGCTTGGTGAACAGGCAAATCGACTGGGAAAGCTTTAGGCTGAGTCTGGAAGAAAGGATTATTCTCTCAGTACCACCCAAAAAATAAACACAACTGAACGAAGAAGTTGAGTATATTTATAAACAACATCAAAGAAGCAGAATGGGAAAACACTCCTGCAATCAGAAAAAGAGCAACAGGCAACAAGTACCCAAAAGGAATTAGAAATCTTATCATAGAAAAGAGGAAGATAAGACGGAAAGACAAAACAAATCTGAATAACATCAGCCAGCGCATAAAAAGAGAGAAACAACAAATAAAGAATGACTCGATTAACACCTACTTGAGGGAATTAACGAATGATAGCAGCACTGTCTACTCTCTCTGAAAAGCAACCAAAAGATGCAGACCCCCTAATAAGACAAGACGATGGGAACTGGGCAATAAATAATGAGCAAAAAGCCAAGATCTTTGGAGATTACTTAGAAAGAACATTCCAACCAAACTAAGAGCAGACAGAGGAACCAACTTGGAATGCAATTGCCCAAGAAGAAAAAGAAATCGAGCTTACTACGCCCAGAGAAGTAGCTAAGGAGATCAAACACGAATTCAAAGATTTGATCTAATCACCGGAAAATTGTTAAAACAGCTCCCAAGGAATGCCATGATTAAATTGAGCACGCTGTCTTCAGGCTGAAATACGTGCTCAAACTGTGGAAAGTTGCAGAGGTCACTATGAACCATAAACCTGAAAAACCTTCAATGAAGCTTCCTCCTATGGACCTCTCATTGCTATCTGTAGTGTCGAAACTATTCGAAAAATTGTTACTTAAGCGACTTAATCAATTAGAATAATCAACGTAATAGAAAAATCTCTACAAGAAAGAAAAGTCTGTTCAACAATCTTCCTAGATGTAGCTCAGGCTTTCGATAAGGTGTGACACGAAAGCTTGAAGTACAAACTAAAAAAGTTTCTACCTCAACAGCTCTCCCAAATCCTTGAGTCATACGTCGCAGATAGATATTTTAGAATTAAATCAGATAATGCTTACACAGATCTAAAATCAATTAGAGCAGGGGTATCACAAGGAAGCATATTAGGTCCTGTCCTGTACCTACTGTACACCTATGACATTCCCATAGTAGACAGTAGCACAATAGCTACCTTCGCCAACGATACTGCTATACTGGCAATAAGGAAGAGTAATGCAGAAACTACAGCGAAGCTTCAAAGAGCTGTTGAGATGGCGGATCAAACTCAACAAATCAAAATCGATACATATTTACTTCATCAACAAAGTTGCTCAACATATGCCAGTCAATATAAACAATAAACAGATTTCATAATCAAACACAGCTAAATATTTAGGTATTACTCTTAATGCAAGGCTACGCTGGTAAGTCCATGTCAAAAAGAAAAGAAAAGAACTTGGTATTAAATTCAGAAAAATGTATTGGCTAACTGGAAGAAACTCTACCCTGTCCTTGCAAAACAAACTTCTACTGTACAAGCAGATACTTAAACCAGTATGGATCTACGGGATTCAACTCTAGGGCTGCGCCAAACAGAGCAACATCAATATTATTCAAATATTCCAAAATAAATTATAAAGGATCATAGTAGAAGCACCGTGGTATGTCAGAATCAAAAACATTCATCGGGACCTAATTATGGAAACGGTGGACAACGAAATAAAGAAGTTTGAAAGATGCCATGAAGAAAGGCTTCATCAACATGTGAACGGTGAAGCGATCCAGCTTTTCGACAACACAGGGATAGTAACAAGACTTAAAAGAACTAAACCTTTTGAGTTAGTGTAAGTGATAGTCTTAGTGTAAAGCAGAATAAAATGTAAAAGGTTTTAGCTTTTTTTTCTACAAGATGTTGTCGTGTCGTCATTGCTTTGGTCAATATTGGATCTGCTTGGAACGCATTTACTACTTATAGTCTCTAAATTAATTGGTGTGTACAACACTTCTGAGAAATTTAGGTATGTGCCTGTATTTTGTATTCCATTACGTAGTCAACGTTATTTTTATGTTTCACCATAGCTGTGGAGATTTCAGTTTACAGATTTTCAAAGACTTGTTACTCCTTAACTGAGACGAATTGGATTTAATGTTCGTATGACATTTTTTTTTATAACCGAATAAGCTTTCATCTGCTAAAGTCTGTCATAGGGCTAATAAACCACTCTGTATATGGGGTAAGAAGGCAAATCTAAAGTTAAAGATGAACAAAGAAATAAAAGAGGAAACATACATGACAAAAGCAATGACTGAAAGTGAAATGAACTGAAATATGATTTCCACAGGTCACTATTTTGTCGTGTATCACATTACCTATGTCTGCTTGACCAAACCACCGCCTCCCACCCCTCTCTCTCTGGTTCGCAATCGTTCTCATTTCATTTCATTCCCCAGGGCGTAAAGGTTAAAGGCAGTAAGAGATTTTGAAGCGACTCGCAGTTATTCACAGCACATCATGGTTCGTGACTCACGGTAAATTAACTGCCTTCGTGATTTATTGTGGTTCGTGACCCATCTATCTTTTTTGTCTCACGTTCACACCTATTCACGTGAATATTGTATTTCTGCTTGCCTAATCACATGCGACCATTGTAATCTATCCTAATGTATGTTGCGCACCGACCTTTAGTACCAATGGGTAGAATACAGCGGAAAGAATAGAGCAATATGAGATGGAAAAAAAGCAGATAGAAAAAATTATAGAAAAAGAGATCAAAGAAGTTCTTAAAAAATAAAGGCAAAAGGAGCGCCTGGTATCCACAAAGCAGCAATAAATCAAGTACTAGAAGCACTTAAGAGAAATACTTAATAAAATATTGAGAACGGTAAGTATATCGGAAGAGTCTGTCATCATAATCTGTCTAAAAGGATGTAAAAGACTGTCGAAACTATAGAGAAATCCCACTATTGTGTACAGTGGCAAAATCATTTGCAAGGGCATTAAAAGAAACAAAGTTAAGAATACAGTTAGAAAGTATACAAAGAATTAGGTAAGAACTGAAAATGAAAGATCCGAATGGTTTAGAACCGCAAAAAAGTAAGGCGGGGGTGTATTACTGAGCCTATCATTATTTGCACTAATACGAAGCCGTTAGTAAGAAAAAAGGTTACACATCAGACAATGGTTAGAATTACATATGTTACTTATTAGTTGATATGGTTAGATCAGAACACACTGAAGAAAAATTTAGAAATCTTTAGCACACACTTAGAGAATTAACATTAATGTATTGAAAACAAAGGTCCTGAATAACAATGAAGAAAAAAGACAGAAATTAAACTAGGTTGAGAAATCTTGAAACAAGTTGACAAATTGAAATATTTGGGCTCAATAGAAAAACAAAGAATAGAGCATTTGGAAGATTGTGTAACAGTCTTAAAACATAATTCTGGCGAAAAAAGAAATTTCAAACAGGTACAGTAAAGTCCGCTAAGTCCGCTTATAACGAACTCCAAGGGACCGTCGAGAACGGTTCGTTATAACCCAAGTTCGTTGTAAGTGATAAGTTACAAAAAACCGCTACCATCTGATTAAACTCTTATAATTAAACTTTTATAATTTTATATATTTCTCTTTTAATGTAAAACAGTTTCACTTTTTGTTTAAAATACCATCATCCATTTTTTTCTAATTATCAGCGTAAGTAAGTGTACCGAACGATTGGCGACACGATACTGTCTGTTGAATGCTGTTTGCATCTAGAATGTGTTAGTACGTTTTTACTTTTGGCAACGTCCCGCATTTTATACTTAAAAGTTCGCTATAACCGTAAATATTTAAAATTTTATATACGATAAACGGTTCGTTTCATCCGAAAGATCGTTATAACCGGGTTCGTTATATGAAGAAAAACTTAACACAGTTTTTATGGAACTTTAGTTGGTACCTATCACATTGGTTCGTTACAACCAAGATTTCGCTTTAATCAGGTTCGTTATAAGTGAAGAAAAGAGTTGCCATCTCTATCCTGAATTGTGACTTTGGGCAGCAAGTTAGAGGTAACGTAACAAGATAAACAGCACAGAAAGACAGCCAAAAACAAAATAGAGGAAGCCCAATTGGGCTTTTAAAATGGATAAGGAAATCATAAAGGACGGACAAGTCGACCGACGGTGAGTGAAATGTTCAAGATACTGGTGAAAAAAATTAAAAGTATTTGGTTAAGGGGTTACATTCCAATAATGTCTCATACTCGAATCCTTCAAATGGCTAGAAGCTATCATGACAAGTACAGAAATATCTTATGGTCAAGCAACAGAAGAGGAACAGAAAGATTTGACTTAAACGTCGGCTTATTTTTAAATGAAAGTAAACATTCATTTGCTGTGGCTGCCTGCAAATGTGCGGACTTTTCTAATTGTAAATGTAGCAAAGAAAAGAAAGTGCCTAGTCTTGAACAAGAGTTCTTAAAAGATCAGAGAACTACTAGAGCTTTAAATGCTGTAGCACTGAGGTAAGAAACAAAACAAAAAAATGCTATGGAGGAAAATAAGTTTTATTATTCAACAAACAAAGCAATAATAAAGCACTTAGTAGCACTCCTGATACTGAGGTAGAAAGTGGTTCTAATTAGAGTTTTTAAGATGGCACAGTTCAAGAAATTAAACCTAATAACATAGCATCAATGTCAGGAGACCCTCAAACTTCAAGATGGCAAATGCAAATGCATTTGCCATCGGTTGCTTTTATTTGTGATTTACCAGCGTGTCAGACAAAGTTGTTGCACCTATTGCAAGTGCTGTTCTCAAAGATTGTTACGGAGGAAAATAAAAGTAAAGTCATTGATAGACAAGAAAGAACAAAGAATCGCAACAAATTATTGAGGAAAGCCAAACTCAAGTTCGGGAGAATACAGGACTTTATTTTGATGGGAAGAAGGATAAGACATAGGCTCAAGAAAAGAAGGGAAATAAATACTACAAGAAAACTATTGTCGAAGAACATGTTTCGCTTGTGAAGGAGCTTGGTTCAAAGTACTTAGGGCATGTAACACTTATTTCTGGGACTGGAAATAATATAAAAGAAAGCATTTTTCTTTTCTTTAATAACAAGCAACAATTTAACGTGGAAGCCATTACAATCCTTAGAATGCCTTTTTCATGGAAATGAATTACCGCTACACTATCTTTTTTGTTTCCTAGATGGAAAAACAAAAGGTCCCAATGAATTTGGTTGTGTTTTAGGAAAGAAACTTCAGAAATGTCACGAACTGCGAGTGGTTGAGTTCTGCCCAATAGAAAATAACCTTCTAGCAATGGAAATAAAAAATGACCTAAGTACAGATCAGAAGTATTTGTTTAAAATGGCTAAAGCAATATTTGATGGAACATGCTGTTTTGACTTGGTCCTCAAAAAGCCAGGAAAACTTGCCCATTCAAGGTGGCTTACCTTGGTAAGCTGTATTCTTCCCCTTTATGTAGGGAGAGAAAGACTTTCAAAAAATCTCTGAATATTAACAGAATTTGTTTTGAAGGTGTGTGTTCCAATGCGGTTCAACATTAAATTGAAATCATCGTGCATTATTGGATTTAAGAATCTCTGGAGACTAATTTTTATTTTAGATATTTTAGCCTGAAACTGAAAAAAATAATTGACCCGGTAGTACAGTGGAACGGATACTTCGTCTCTCCTGAGAAAATCCTTTTTGGCATGATATCTGATGAGCGACGACATGCTAGGGAGCTAAGTTTGCGTCTACTATTGAGAGCACGATCGGAAATGAAAGAAGGTATAAGGAAATTTGTGATTCCCAAAATAAATTTCGAGGCTAAAAAGTACAAGGTATTACCATCACAGAGCTTCCTATGACGAAACATATTTCTCTTGATAAAGTGTGCATCAAAGAAATAGCTGAGTCATCTTCTGGGATTAAATCTGTCCATTTTCTCAGAAATTTTTCCAATGGAAAAGGTTATAAAACTAGTTACTGACTCATTACAGTCTGTTTGCGATCTAGAAGCCAGAAAAGAATTTATAAAATCAAGAATTGCTTCACAGAAATCTACGCTCAAATTTGAAGCGAAGAAATATTTCACGGTATAAGTAAAACAACACTTTAGTTATTGTTATTCTTCTAGTTATTAAAGTAATTTCTTCAAAGATTAAAATTATTTTGTATGTCTAAATGTGCCTGTATTTTACTATTATTTACACCCCTCATCCGGTGGGGAAAAAACGCAACACAAATTACGAAAAACAAAAAAAATTTAAAAGCAGGTAAACACATTTTTTGACCTAATTTTTTCTAGGTACCACTAATAAATTGATGATAATAATCAGAAAAATAAAATTAATTTGCTCCCATTTAAACAATGAATGCATTTTCCTTGAAAATTCTCTAGTATTTTGTTATTGATATTAAATCGATTTATATTAACATAGCAACAAAATGTTCAATTTTAATTTGTTATTTAATATTAGACTTTGTCAATACTAAAATGAACAAATCTTGTGCAAAAGAACTTTGTGCAATCTTTTAAAGAAAGTGATAAGATCAACCAAGCCCTTTTCCTGTGTACATGTACTTGTTGCTAAGCTCTTTAGATTAGTATTAATATAATTCTCAGTTTTTTAAAAACGAAAATTGCTAATCATCTATATTTGTACATTCCATTAAGTAATGTTTGAAGAGATTTGTGATGAATGATGAATAATCACAATTTGATAAAGTACCGTAATAATTACTATTTCTGTTCAATTGTTTTATTTCTATAACAGTATCACGTGTTTAGGTGAACTTGAACTCGAATAAATTGTTAAATGCAAAAAATTGTTGCTAGGTGCTGGTTTTTCAACTATACTCGTACGATTGTATCTGGACTGTTATGCAACTTGTGGAAATTTCAAACTAAACTCTAAAACAGACTTCTAGTTTTCGTGCAGGACTAGGACAAAAAATATTCAGTATCGGTGAAAAGTTTTGTTTCATAAACGTTTAGAAGTGGCATCTTTGTGTAAACTAGAAAATCTTAATAGAAATTGAACAAGAAATTGTACGAACGTTCCTATTTGCAAGGGATTGGCGCGTATGTATAATTCTGCTATTGCTGGATAGATGTCTCTCTGTGGTTGATTTCCATATTTTCTAAATAAAGTGGAAAATTAAAGAATTCAGATATACTGGACATAAGTATCATCCGTATTCTTTCAATACAAAAAAATCTTGAAGTAAAGAAAATTAGATATGTTAGAATGACAAATTATACCTTCTTATTTCAGTAACTACGTAAAGATAATAAACATCAATAACATTCAGAAATAACAATATTGTCAGAAGTATATGTTGTAAAGCTTATTCATTAATTGAAGTAGACTAATAAAGAAGTTTTGTTAAAGTAAACAACAATAACGTCAAAATTGTTAATTAACTACGAACTTCGTACACATAATTAAATGGAACGGGAGACGCTTAATTAGGTCCTTTATTATGGACGTTAATAATTGAATAGAAAATGGAATTCCTGTTAAACTTAGTTAGATCGGAAACCAGAAAGTCATGTCATAAATTCGATTGCACCGAGTAGTAAGTAGATACAAAAGGGGCCTTAAACACACGGTTGCGCTTCCATATCGTCCTTTTAGTAGGATAATAATTCAAACAGCACGTAGGCAGGCGTCACAGGATAAATAGACAGGATATGCCTTGCGCCCTGATAGCCTCCCCCGCCGCTGGGTTTCTACTATATAACCGACGCCGAGCGTCGCCGAATACTGTAAGCGCATTTACACTTGCTCGACGAGCAACGTCGTTGTTATCTTTAGCCTATGTTGATATTACGTGTTGCTCTCTCTTGAAAGAAAAAGCAACAGTGTGTTTTTTATTAAAGGAAAATTTTTTTAAAGTCTGATCTTATTTTTTTTATACAAAAGAAAATTCGTTTTTGGGGTTGAGAATGGCTTATTTCTTTTCACCAAAAATTTTGATAAGTTGTGGTATTTTGTGGTTCACACTTTTAATTGGGGTAAGTAAAAAATGAATAAATAGATTTATTATTATTTTATCTATTCGGTAGTAAAATTTAGAAGAAAAAGTGTAACAATAACCAAACCTAAAAATATCAAATAAGTAAATAAAAAGTTCTTGAGAATTAAACAACAAACAAGAAAACAAGGAAGGAGATGATTAATTCATTTTGTTCCCGTTTTAAGAGTGTTAACTTGTAATTAAGTTTGTTAGTGCGAAATGTTTTTAACGGAATTAAATTTTTTATTGTAATATTTTCCAAGAAGATGTTCTAGGAAATTAAAGAAAAGTTTTCAAGAAATTTATTGCTATTTTATGTAACGTTCTGAATTAATGATGGTGCTCGAAATGCAGAAATCATTTGAAAGTCTAATTTAGATATTTTACTTTTTTAAATATAAGTTGTACGTATTTAAAAAAAAATCAAGATACAAAAATACATCAAATCATGTAAATTTTTAGAATATAAAACCAGCTGCCCTAGAAGCGTCAGTTGTGATTTGCATGTTTTAAATCGTACTAATGTTTGGGTGTAGCAAAAATTGTATTAAGTGGTTAAATCATTCAATAGGCGCAATTTCCTTTATTTTTGATATTATCAGAAATCTTGTACACAGCTTTTTGAAAATTTAAGACAATTTGTCTTGGTTTTCTCTGACTCAAACTTACCATTCTGAAGGTGAGAATCAAATAAAGATGCAGCAAATTAAATCAGCAAAATCCTAAGGTAGTAGGAAAATGCCCACAATTAACTTCAAAAGGTGAACAGTACCTACGTAAATTACATAAATGAAATTTATCTCGATTTTGAACACTAACATAATCACTTTGTTAGGCCCTCATAAATTTATAATTTTGATATCTAGATTGCCCAGAAACTAAATATCACCAATAAAATTCGAGAAATATGGAAATCGGGTAAAGCTTTCATTATGGACTCTAAAATTTATAGTTACCTTTATCTACACAATTCAGTTTGAATTTCCCAAGCGGTACTAATTAGTTACAGTAATAGACTAAGTTTTAAAATTTACCTACATGTATACATAGTCAATGCTAGATGTAAAGTGAGTTTAAAATTCTTTGTTCCATAGTCCAAATGTTGGAAGTTTAAAATAATATTTCAAAAACAAATGTAATCTTAACAAGTCCTCATTTTTTTCGCTAACTGACCATAATGAGGAAACATCTGAGTTCATCCTCCTGCTAGAATGATCATGTTACCGTATATTAACCGAAGTTATTTTTAAACGCTGGAGTCTGCATAATCTAAAACGATATTCAAAATTGCCAAGAAAATATTCGAAACGCCTTTAACTTTAATTTATAGTAACGTATTAAAATGAATATTACAATTTCCTTTCTTGATGTTAAGCCATTGTATCATCTTTTATAATTTAGCAGAATAGTTCAAACATTTTATTGTATTAAAGGCTCTTCCTCTCTCTCTATAGCAAATTCAACTAAAGGAAAATATAATCCAAGCAAATTAAATATTTCAAAAATTGTAATGTAAATTACATTTCTAGATTTTAAGAAAGATTTTCTTATTTAAATGAAAATAACTGTTGCTTCCCTTTTCGAAAGAAAATTTAATTTAATATTTACAATATAACTTTCATCTGAACTTTCTTTCAAAGAAACACCGTATTGCTTTTTTGAGTCTCTCTATTAATAAACCAACAAACTATTCATATTCACACAAACTGACCAATGATGCAACGTGCTCTTCTATAAGAGAGACGTTCCCAATTCTTGCTTTGTGTAGCCTTAAATTATCTTTGACAAAAACAGGTCTCGTTTTGACTTCTCATTTTTGAGTTAGGAATCCTGGTGACAAAACAAAAAATGTCCCCATGTGTGTCTTGCTAAGTAGTTTCTTCTGCTCTTGCAAGAAAAAGGTCTGTCTGAATTTTGATAAAAACCAAGACAACATCACAACGACTGCTTCTGAAACATTTAGTTTTTGTTTGATCTGACTTTTTGTCCTCAAAAAAAGTGTGAAGTCTTGGTATTGTAATTTCCCAAAAAGATTAGGTTCCTCATCAGTCATAACAATATGTACTGTCTGTACTGTTATTCTAAACATTTTATTTAATCTTTTTCTCAGTAGAGATATAACTTTAAGAAGATTGGAGGCTAAAGTATTTTAGGAACTATATCTACATAAACGTTTACCGGTTTTAGATGTGAGTTTACAAAACAGCAAGCAGAACAAGAAATGTAAGAAACAAAAAGTCTTTTCTCATAAAAGTTCTCTATATTTTGAATGAAGAAAATAAATTATTAATATTATCCATTTTTCTTTTTACAATTAGATGATGTCGCAGACATGACAGTAATATTATATATGACAAACAGCTAACTGTAGAGTAATTAAATTAATAAAAATTAATCAAAAATTAATGCAAGTTTCCCAATATTCGGAAATTCCACTTTTTGAAATTTGGAAATATTCGTCTTACAAACTTATGGTTGATGAGTCAATAAATCTCAAAAACAATCTTTTTTGTTTTAATAAAGAAACTTTTCAGCGAGTCAGGAAAACTAAAGCTTGTTCAGTTCTCCTGCGTTTGCCCAACTTCCCGAATTAATAGTTCTTTAAATGCCCCGATTGGAATTGTTGTTCGCTTGGCACGAAATTTTAAACATTGTATCAGATATTTATTGCTGTCAGTACTGTAGATTTCCCCGTTTTTGGTTTTAACTGATGAAGTAGTTTTCACTTAAACCCTCTTCAAGTACGCTTTTGCATTGCTAACCAATTTTCTTTACTTAACTTTAAGGCATTGTCAACTCCAGAGAAATATTTCAATCAGAAGTTTAACATAACTACTTTCTTCTATTTCTTCTCAATTGTCTAAACATTTCTTGATCATAGCAATTTTTTTTCTCAATCCCAGCAAAAAGTGGTGTAACCATAGAAAAACATAAGTTCGTTTTCCTTAAATATTACCTCTTATGTTGTATAGTATTTACTGTACCTTGAGACGATTTATCAAAATTTTTTTGCTATTACTGGAATTTATTTTACTACAACTTTGCACAAGAAACATCATGATCATATAGTATCTGTTTTGTATGGTCAATAAGGCTATTTGGGAGATTTACCATATGAACAAAATTAAGGATCACGGCACATTGAGGCCCATGCTACGCGCAAACAAGTCAAGAAGTTAAGTTCAAGCTTTAATTATTTTAATAAAATTTTAATTAAAAAAAAATTAAAGCATGTATTGTCCACAAGTGTTGAGAGGGTAAGCAATGCTTGTTTCACACCTAATAACAAATCTGTGATGGCTTCACTTCTTTCTACGTACAAGGAGCCAAGTTTCCTGTTGATGAATGACTAACAATAAAATAAAGACAAGTTAATGCTTGTTCATTTAAAATTTTAAATAAACAATTCTTAGTTATTTAACACTAACTGCTGTAAGACTTGCAAGTATCGTAAGAATGTTGTAAATAAAAATTATGCGATGTTAATTTTATCGTTTTTGGCCTCGAAGGCAAGCTCAGGATAAAAGTAGTCAGGTTTGTGAAAATTACAGTACCGATTATTATTTATTCATCCAACGTCAACCACAAAGAATTCCAGTGGAAATCGTAGTTCTAGAAATTTTAAATACAAAAGGATTCCGAGAATCGCAAAACATCAATTTAATCAATGTTTTCTCTTCGAGACTTTTTTTTTCTAAACCCTAGCCGAAGGTAACACAAGGAAATACAGGAAACCATAAGTGCATCCCTAATGAAAAGGACGTTTTCTTTAAGTGTCAATATTTGCATATTCCTTAACCCATTAAGTACCACTATAGTCGGCGAAAGAAAATAAACAACTTTTTTATTATATAAACAAATATACAGTGCGTAAAAAAAGTAAGGCACAAATTCATTTATGGCGTTGTTTTTAATTTTTCGGAAGAATGCTCGAACACGTGATTTTATTTATTTATCAGCAATACTGTAAGCAAAAGATTTTTCTTTCTCCAAAACAAAATGGCGACGTGTCAAAGTTATTGTTTTTGTTATTGTTCACGGCCGTAGCAGACCATGTGATATGCAAGGCAATATACTAATTATTCTGAGATCCGAAAGAGATTTTGGATTTGTAATTTTTGGAAGAGGTAGACCTACAGCTCCCTTCCAGCCAAATGCAAAGTAGCTAGATTCAATACAGCAATGGACAATATGTGTATTAATTTATCAATAAAGGGACTGGCGTATTTTAGCATCATAAGAGAAATAGTATCAGAACCTATTTCATTAGATTTTAAGCTGTGCAAAATTTTATGGACTTCGTCTATTGTAGTAAGAGAAAATTTGAAAGATTTGTCTACAGAATAATGATTAGTTGAATAATAATTATTATTATCATTGCAATTATTTGTAGTATGTAGCTTGAACAAAAGAACTGAAATAATCGTCAATAAAATTAGGATTACTTAAATAAAAAGGTATATCGTGGCATTTAGCAAATCGTATGTTCAGATCAGTTAAAGCAGACCATAATTGACTGGAATCGGCATCTTTTGTAAGTGTATCAACATATGCGCTTTTTTGGCGGCGAATAGCGGCTACGGTAAAATTCCGTAATTCCTTGTAGTTATTCCAGTCCGAGGCAGATTCAGTGCTTTTGTATTTTCTCAAAGCATTGTTACGTTCCCTCATAACTGCCTTTAAATTATCAGTCAGCCAAGGCACTTTAGGTTTAGTAACATTCACCAATTTGATTGGAGCATGAACATCAAAAACTGATAACATAAAGGTTACGGGACTTTGTTATCGATATTATTTTCATGAATTAAATTATACCACGGAAGCGATTCCAAGTCAGCTAAGAATAGATCGCGATTAAAAGTTCCAAAAGATCTCAATTTATTCTAAGTGATCTTAAAATCGCAAAAAGTTGCTCAATGATCCGAAATATCATCAGCTTCAATAGTACCGAAACAATTCACGATTGAATCATTACTTACAAAAATGGGATTAATAAGCGTGCTTGTAGTACTAGTAATTCTAAAGGGTTTTCCAATAAGAGGTGTTATTTTGATATTCAAAGAAAAGTGCCATTTTTTAATATAAATGATCGGATGTTTATTTCATTATAAAGAGGAAGGTATGCCGTTAATAGTGGAAAATAACATCAGGCAAATGACCACCACGACCACGCTTACAGGACAATATCCTTTTCATGAAATTTTCCATAACCAAATCGCAAAGTGGCTGCCCTATGTCCTCGATAGCCTCACGAATTCCATCTTTGAGGTCTTGAATCGACGCTGGGCTGTTGGCGTAGACCTTCTCTTTCACGTGGCCCCAAAGAAAGAAGTCGCAAGGTGTTAAATCACAAGATCTCGGTGGCCAATTGTGATCACCTCTTCGAGAGATAACACGGTCCGGAAACTTTTTCCGTAAAAGATCAATGGTTTCGTTGCTTGTGTGGCACGTAGCGCCGTCTTGTTGAAAGTAAACGTTGTCCAGATCAATACCATCCAATTCCGGCCATAAAAAATCGTTAATCATCTCTCGATAGCGCAATCCAGTCACCGTAACTGTTGCTCCAGCCTCATTTTCGAAAAAGTAAGGTCCAATGACTCCGCCGGACCATAAACCGCACCAAACAGTCACACGTTGAGGATAGAGAGACTTTTCAACAATAACTCTTGGATTTTCTGAGCCCCAGATCCGACAATTTTGCTTGTTGACGAAGCCACCGAGGTGGAAATGGGCCTCATCACTCAAGATGATTTTTCGATGGAATTCTGGATCATTTTCATGCATTTCAACGACCCAATCAGCAAAGACACGACGTTGTTGATGATCGGCCGGCTTGAGTTCTTGTGTTAACTGGACTTTATAAGCCTTAAGACCCAAATCTTTATGCAAAATACGGTGTAATGACGTTTGTGGAATGGCTAATTCCAAAGAACGACGAGGAATGGACAAACCTGGGTTTTCTTTAACACTTTCGGCTACAACAGCAATATTCTCGGCTGTTCTTGAGCGACGTGCACGGGTTTTATTCTTCACATCACTAACTTGTCCCAAGAGCTCGAATTTTTTCACCAATTTCTGTATTGCGGTCCGACAAGGTGCTTCACGGTGACCCAAAAATGTTCGAGTTTTACGAACCGTCTCTGCCAAATTTTCACCATTTTTATAGTGAATTTTAATAATTTCAATGCGTTGTTGAAGCGTGTATCGTTCCATATTTATTAATGGCGTAGTTTCTACTTGTCAAATGTCAAAAAATGATAGCTTCAAAAGTGACATCTACCGAAATAGCGGGCTATTCAAAATAACACCTCTTATTGTAAAACCCTTTAGTAGGTTCATTCAAAATTTGCATTACGCTATATGAATTAAAACAAGCGTTAATAGGGTTACTAACATTAAAGAAGTTGACATTAAAATCGCCAAGGCATATGAAGTCATCAATAGTCGGAATTACAAAAGATATCATCGAGATTAGTTACAAGATCATTTATGTTAGTCCGTGGTGGTCTATAGATTGTACCAATAACAATGGTTTTTGAATGCAATTTAATTTTAACAAATATATACTCTAGATTTGCTAAAATGGAAAAATCAAAAGATAGCTCTTCACAATAGAGATCTGTTTTTACATAAATGCCAACTCCACCTTCTCTACCGTCTCTGTCTCTGCGAGAAAATTGATAACCTGGCATAAGAACTGTCTCCGTAAGTACATCAGCTGATAAATAAATAAAATCTAAGTGTTCGAGCATTCTTTCGTAAAATTAAAAATAATCTTATAAATTAATTTGTGCCTTACTTTTTTTACACACTGTATATAAAAAGCATCTTCTAGTCTTATCTCGAACGATTCATATTTTTTACAGACTCTAAGAGACAATTCCCGATTCTGTTCTCCCTAATTGTTTCTGTTCCAGAGTAATCTGCTTCTTTTAGATAGACTATAAGTTGATAACTCGAGAGAAGATTATCAAAATAAATTTTATGGCAATTCTTAGTATCATATCTAATAAAGCAAGTAAAATAGAACTTTCGAACCGTATTCCCGTTTTAGTACTTGATTTGTTTTGCTACCATAAGATGGTATCCATCATCTGAAGCTAAACACCACAACTTGAAGCCGAACCTGTCAGGTTTTCCCTTTATAAATATTTTTGCCGAGTGCCGTTCATAGTAAGAGGCCATTTGTTCATCTATAGATAAATTTTCTTTAGATATTCCATATTGGGAAAAAGTTTGATTTAATTTATTAAATAACAGTTTCAATTTAGCAAACTTGTCATTTCTGATGGTCAATTGGTCATTATCAGAAAACTGAAGGTTCTGTTTTATGTTTTGGAAACGATTTCTGGACATATGTACTTCTCTTAACAAGCTCTACTCCTTTATCGTCATCAGCTGACCAATACATGGCAATGTATATGGTCATATAAAAAGTCTCCGCCGTTTTTTGCTACATTTTTGAATGAATTTTGTTTTTATTCAGAATCAATTTGAATTAAGTACATATGCGCCATTATTATCTATGACCTTTTGCCATTTTTCGGGTAGAGCCATTATTCCATCGGTGTAGAACTTCTGTGGTTTAGCGGCGAAAAACTGAGCCAAGTGGTTTTCGGCAGCTCTATTGTTGGTCATTTTTTTTCCAGCAAGAGAGTTTTGTAGAGACAAAAACAAATGGTAGTCAGACGGTGCTAGGTCAGGGCTATACGATGGATGCAACAAAACTTCCCAACCAAGCTCAGTCAATTTTTGGCGAGTCATCAAAGATGTGTGTGGCCTGGCGTTGTCATGATGGAAGACAACACCACGTCTATTGGTCAATTCGGGCCGCTTATTTTGAATCGCTTGCGCCAATCTGGTTAATTGTTCACAGTAGAGGGTCGAATTGATCGTTTGGCCAGGTTCCAGCAATTCATAACGAACAATTCCCTTCCAATCCCACCATACACTCAGCATCACCTTGTTGGCCGTCAATCCTGGCTTCGCGGTCGATTGCGATGATTGACCGGGCAATGTCCATGATCGCTTGCGTTGCACATTCTCGTATTTAACCCATTTTTCATCGCCAGTAATGACTTGCTTCAAAAATGAGTCGATTTCGTTACGTTCTAGCAGCGTTTGGCAGATGGTAATTCGGTCGATTAAATTTTTTTGCGACAATTCATGCGGCACTCAAACATCGAGCTTCACATGGCGGATTTCTTCGGAAATTTCACTCATTTTCAAACCACTGTAACTTTTTACTTGTATGACGCACTACAAAACTGTCTTCACAATAAATGTAGCCTGAAATGTCACCTGTCAAATGCTTGTTAGTTTGACACGATTGGATTAGTGGTACCTGATATATGGCCACGAACACCATCTGGTGGTAAAAAACGGCGGAGACTTTTTATATGACCTTTTATGATAACCAATTAAAAGCGGTATACCAAAAACTATTTTCAAATCTTCTATTGTCAGTTTGAAATCCATTCTATTGTGGTCAGTAACATATTTGTTGATATTGGCAACTATCATTTCGTCGTCAAAATATAATTTGAAAAATTCAATAGGCTCTTTCCATGTAGTAATTCACTTATTGTTTTTGAATCTTTGGGTTCATTTAAAAGAATATTCGTACGATTTTGCGATCTTTTTTCTCATTAATTGATCTTTGTTATCATTGTTATTTGAAAGATTGCCAATATGCTTTTCCGACTGATTGTTTACGTCAATCTCGTCAACATCTATGGGACCTAAAATTTCAAAAGTGCCCGGTAAATCGTTTGGTAATCCATTAATTTCTCCAACTGCGTTATCGTCAATTTCCTCTTCATCTGTTAAATTGTCAAAATCAGATGGTACGTAAGTAATATTTTTGAGTCTTCAGCATCTAAATCCAATTTCTCAACTATTACTTCTAATTCTATTAACGTCAGAGCTCTTTTAGAATCATATTCAGCCTGCTTACATTATTACGCAAATTGTTCGGTTTATATTACACAAAATAAGATATTTGACTTACCATTGTGCTTTTTTATAAAGCACAAAATTAAAAACCAGCGCTAATCATAACCACAAGCACCACTTGCTACAAACAGAATGAATGAAATTGTCTAAAATAGTTAACATAGTCATGAGACTACTTATTTCTTATGTAGCCAAACTGTTTCCAGTATCATAATCTAGTCTTTAGAATTAGAAAAAATTGGAATGAAATTGATCCAATCTTGTCTTTAGTTGCGGATTGTTATTGCTATTTCTGCTGGGGAAAAAGCAGTGAGCATTGTAGACTTTTCAACCATGAATTCTTAGAAAGCAGAACAAAAAAAATTCAAAAGTATCTAAATTTGTCAGGTATTGACAGAAATGGTATCAAACTAACTTTATACTAAATTCAACAGCATCTCCTAAATTACCCTAGCAACTTTTCCAAAAAATATTTTTGTAAGAGAGTAATAATTTGTTAACAATTTGCCTTTTTGTTCATGTTTAATGTGATTTTCTTCAGTGGGTTTTCGATGCAGCAAACTAACAATTTTACCTGCAGAGTTGCACACATGTAAAATTTCCTTCCATTGTGCCTTCCTCTAGGCTGTTACTGAACTAAATCGATGTTTTCCACCTACACACATATTTAGAAAATCGAACTGAAATTGGCGTTCAAATTATTTTTTTTATTTTTAAACTATTGTCTTCCCATCGTTCGTTTTGCTTTGATATGCGTAAGAAAATTTCTGTAGAATTCAACTCTCTAAAAGTAAACATTTTTAATTAAACTTGAGTTTTCAAACAAACCTATCTTTAGCTATTATGAAATTAACAAAACTTTTTTTCTGTTCCAGGCATTTATTTCATTTTCAGACAATTTCAAAACAAGTTAAAGGAATGATAAATCTACAACGTTTCTCTATTAACAATATCATTTCCTTTGTTTCTCTGTTTAGAGAGAACTGAATATTAAAAAAAAAACTGAAACATAATAGAGTTTCATATTTACTTTAATATAAATTCTTTTCCAAGTCGGAATAAAAATTCAATCTTACAGCAAATATTTTACTTCTACTCTTTTTTAATATCCCTACAGTAAAATATGTATATATCCCACTGTAATATTTCTGCATATCTTTCATTTTAATTTCTGTCTAAAAACCGTATTGTATCTATATTTACTAACTGATCACATTGTTATAGGCACATGAAGACTGATTGACATGTAAATTGAAGTTTTATACATGTAACGTACAAATGTGCCACAATATAAATGGGTTGTATTCAGCGGGGCGTAAAATTGAATTTTCCTGAAAAATCCAAGCTACATGTTATGAATAATAAGCGCATTCAAATGAGATAAAATCCACTTCGAAATAAACCAAAAACATTATGCCCAGACTTAATTTTTCTGCTAAAATAATACCGTTCCTTAATTTAGACACTTATCTAAAATAAGCTCGTGATGCAGAAATCCCCATCTTTCCGCCTTTACGAAATTTTTCATTTTTAAATCTTTTTTTTTGCTGATGGTCGCTCTGAGGATTATTTTAGTTTGTTGTGAGAGTAAAGAAATGCAAGGAAAGAGGATTACGTTACTTGTTTGCATTAAACAAAAGGAATTTTTCTTTTAAAAAGTAGTAGTATAAATAGAAAATAGAACGATCTGGTTGTTAGGGGTTACGATGTAGGATAAAACATTATTTGCTGAACATATTGTCCAATGAAACGAAGAAAAGCTGCTTGAGCGACATTGAAACCCTTGTGAGAACCGGAAAAGTCGTTCCGGGAACTCAATAACTTTGACTAGTCGCCTGTAATATTTCTCAATATATCTAACCATTTATATTTTCCATAAATTTTCCTTTTACGACTTTCATGAAAATGACATTTTTTGAAGGTTGTACTAAACGAACTGCATTGAAATCTGTATTTACGCAACATCAAGTTTCACTTTATAAAAATTTATTTTTATCAAAATTTTGAAAAAATCTTTTATGCTGATATCATTTCGCGCAGTCAAGAAATGAAGGAAAAAGCCTTAAAGCAAACACAGGATAGCCAAATTGAAAGATAGGCAAACATCCCGTCCGTTGAGCCTTTTTCTACTTTTTGGAATAACTCACGTTTTCCTTTTTATCCGCTATTCGGAAAAGTTTTCTTTATATAACTGGGGAGTATTACATTTTGACAGAATAAAATTTATGAAGCTTTCCCTAAATTTATGTTGTAAATTTTAGATGGCTTTTTCAAAACATGTAATTTATGTTTGAAAATGTTTTTTAACTTTATTAATGTTTAATTTTGTTGTTAAATGACAAAATAAATTGGGTTATCGATCAGGAAATAAAAAGCAAAATTATGTCAGTAACTAAAACGAAATTCTCACTTGGCTTAATTTAATGTGGAAACCTTCTAAGGGTAATATCTTGAAATTAAAATGGTCTGGGCAATTTATTTTAACTCCGTTCAGCTAATTGATAGTAGGTCTGACTGAGTCTTAGAATGAAAACTTGAAGCATTTAATTTAATCCTCTTTTTCGCTAATGAGGGAAATTCTGTTAGACGTAAGTAGGTAGAAAGGACGGGTCTGTGCAATAAATAAAATCTTCCACAGTTAGCTTCCCTTAAAATTAAAAATTTCCAAATTGGTTTTACTGTATCAAGCTCTAAGTGACTTTGCACTTTATGTGTCTTTTTATTTCTGAAAAACGTTTTGAAAATAACTTTATGCTTTTACGTAAAATTACAACTTAACGTTCGAATTTCCAGGTCTGTCTACTAGAAATTCTTGAAACGGCATATTTTTCTTACTGGCGATTACGTTTCTTTACGCAGTGGATTCTCATCAATTTTGTTATTAAATCCAGAAACTTAAATTCATCAACACATCGGAAATTACCACTAACAGAAATGTTTACCAAGTAATGGACTGGTACTTTGATTTATTTCAGACTTGTAGAACCAACATCTAAAATCTCAGTCTTCTGCCAGGTGTTATGTCATCATAGACTTGATTTGGACTTGAGTACAACTCTGATTTCTCGACTGGGTTGAGTCTTCTGCCAAGTGTTTATCCCATTCATAACCAAATTTTTGATTTTAGCTTTTTTAAAATATTTACGTACCTTTTGGTGTCAATTGCATTTCTCTGAATTCGTGTTTATATGGTCTTAATAGTTAAAAACAAAAATGTTACAATATTGGAACTTAGCCAAAACCAAGTAAAATAATGATGAAAAGTTTGTCGTACGGTACCAGTGCAGCCAAATCCAAATTCAGTCATTTTTCTAACTAGTGGTAGCCTATCAATACAGATATAGTGGTGGCGATCTGGATACTGATGTTTCAATTTTTCTGCGAAAGTTGTCACAACTGAAGCTCCTAACCCAAGCTCACTATAATCTAACGTTGTTGCTCTCCCTTGGTAGGGTTTTGTCGTTATCACGTAAGCATTTGATAAATTTATTGACCAGAATTTGAATCCATGACGTATGGGTTTTCCTTGAATTCGTTGTTTGCAGCTGCGATGGCTATAGCAAGAGACCATAGATTCGTCAATATCAATACTTTTATGTGGAGGAACATATATAATAAATTTTTCGTTTAGGTGTTTTGTAAGAGGTCTAATTTTAGCAAATTTATTGTTAGCATCTAAGTTCGAATTATCTGCAAAATGTATGTCTTTCAAAATGTCTCTGCATCTATTGCGTGACATGACTCCAGAAATACCTACGAGGTTTAGGACTATAGCCTGATACCATCAGGATAGCATAAAACACTTTTAGTTCTCCTACAGACACACCAAAGTTACTAGTAGGATCATTCTGTTTTGCATAAAATACTTGAAATAATCAGAACTCCAAAATAATTCAAAAAATTGTACAGGATTCTTATCGACATCATCGTATCTATTTGAAGCGTCCTTGTCACTACTCTTACTTCTTGTGTTTAGGCGGGGAAACAATTTTCCCTTCTTCCATCTGTTAATATTTGTCTTGGATTTCTTCGAGATATCTTTTTTCATAGGCTATTCCTTTACAGCATTATCTTTGTCAGATTTATCGTCACTTCTACTTAACCTCAATGATTTTCCCCTTCTTCCTATAGGTTCATAGTCTTTGTCTTCTTCATCATCAATTTCCTCATCACTACTTTCAGTCTTTTTTTCCACAACAATCTGTGCTTTAGCTGGTTCTTTGAGAATTCTAGACGAAAATCTGTTTACAAAATTATCAGACTGACTTTCATTATCAGACGACTCGGAATCGCCATCCAGAAAGTTTCCCGATGGTGGATCTGCCAATATAAATATTGGCAGATTAAAAGTTGCAAGCACTTAGTTAGTCTATTAAGACATTTAAATTTTTTGCAGAACAAGTTTTCTTGGTACCATAAAACGTTTTCGGGTTCACTGCTTCTGGAAATAAAATATATCATAAATAATAGTCACCATGGCCATGTTCCAAAATCGGAACATGTATTAAAACATGTAACCTCAAAATACGTTTTGTGATAGCATATTAATGTTCTAGATGATCAAAAGTAACTAATTATGAACAAGTACTTACCAAATCTTTCAAAGGTTACACACAAACTATAAAATAAATCGATACAGTCAATATCTGATTAATCTTTAACCAAAAATATTTTCCACATCTACAAAAACAAAACAATGACGCTTTATACTCATAGATAAACCTATTTGACATTTCTTAAGGGAACATAGCGTATTTAATTCCATCAACTTGCTCTACCTATCTTTAAACTGCAAAAATATACGCCTGTCCAAAATTGGAATATGGTGATGAATGAGTTATGTCATCGTACAGAGGCCAAAATATTTATAGGCTTTGGGGCCAGATTGAATCAGTCTTACTTTGGTCAAGACTATAAGTATAAGACTCCTCAAATATGACAGCCTTGATTTCGTGACTCGATTAGGTCTTTTCGAACAACTAGAGTTTTCTGGGATTTTGTAGATTTGATATACTCGTTCGAGATTTTTAGGCTGGTTGGGTTTTCCAGACAGAGCTAGTACAGACTTACAAGCCAATCAGGCTGTTTGGGTTGTGGTAATGCTGTAACCGGTTAACCTATTTTAATCGGGCCGATCAGAATTTAAAGCATCGTGTTGTGCAAAACCTTACGGAGATCTTTTCCGTGCAATAGAAAACTCTAGATTTGCTTTACAACAAGCAAAAGATTGACAAAGGCAAATACACAGACTAATCAAATTTTGCCTTTCCCTGTTTAGCTTTTACTGGTTGCTGTGACAGTGCGCAGGTACCTTTGTGTTATGAACATATCGTACAGAATTGTTGGTATTGGAAAATTCAGATTTCTGATTATTTGCTTTAAATATCAAAGTTGATTATTGGTTAAATTCGAGATAAATTGATCAAACCTAGAATTCCTAAAGATTTTCTTACTTTAAGTTATTTGCTGATTTTGTGAAGTTAGTTCTATCGAGACTGTTGATTCGAACAGAAAAGATCTTACAGGAACAAACCACAAAATTTGAATTTCTGAAAGTCTATTTCACAGAAACTTATGGCACAATATAAATCATGCTCCTTTTAGTTGCGACACTAAGGCTTGCAGCGATTTCAGTCAGTATGTAAGAATTATTGTGCTAATCAAAAATGTACGCTGTTGAAAGAATATGACTAATTCGCTTGAATCTAATTTTCACGTCCAATCACCAGTAAGGACACATGCAGTTATGAATATTCCCCTCAATGATTGGAATAAATCTATAGATAAAAGATTAATGTGAACTAGTACAAGAGAAACATTAGCAAGTACTTAGTCCCAAAAATTAGGGTGTAGTTATCACAGACCATGTATGTACTTGCTTTACATTATACTTGAACATATGAAGAACTTTAACAAATTGGACATTGATTTTGGCCAGACAAGACACAAAGGTGTAATAAGAACAAGGAAAATCAGGTGTCCTACAAACTTAACAGATCTTATTTCTTGGCAACTAAGTTCTTATGGGCTCTAACTAGGGCTTGTTTACGGGTTTGCCCGTTTTTGAGCAAAACATATTCTTTTGTATATTAACGCGCTTAAGGCGATTAAGGCATCTTTTCTTTCTAAAACACGAACAGTCGACAATAAAGAAAAAATTCTAAAATATTATCTACCCATTCAAAATGTAGGAGTTTGCAAGTTCTTAAAACCTTGATATAATTTTCCTTGAAAAATTAGCCGTGGCTGTAGAGGAGCAAAATTTGATAATAAATCTTCAAGTTAGTGTTTCAAAGGTTGTTTGGCAGAAAGTTTACTGTCTACGTGAAACCCACGTTTCCTTATAGTGGTCAACCTTATTGTTCCTAGTTTACAGTACACCCAACGTTTACTTCCGGGTTACTTGTGGAAAAGAATCTTGCTTTTTGAGAACTGAGAGAGACCAATACCAGTTTCATCTAGTATTGTTCTAGTACTATACAAACTGCTACCAATAGGAGTTGTTAACTTTTGAAAATCTAATCTTGTACATTACCAGTGCTTTCTGAAAAAGTAGAACAAAAAATCGGAGAGCGGAGTCTTGGAATCAAAAAGTGCGTTTTTAACTCACTAAAAATTGGCTCACAACAGAAACAAAAACTGCTTTCTTGGAAGAGATGGGTATAGTACGATCTACTACCTGACCATTGAGATATCGAGAAACCTGGTGTTAAAACTCGGTCCCAAACGTGTAGAATCAGACCGAACTTGCAAAAAACTAAAGTCATACTATTCTGTCACAGCAGACACACTGCAACAGTCAGTTTGACGCAGAAGACGTCCGCCTGGAATTATAGCATCACGCCCATTAGACTGATGTCTAAGCATCATTCTCATTCCCATGCCACGCTGAAATGGACTGACGAACTTAAGGACTATCTGAAAATTATCAGCAGTAGAGTACCTAGCATTTACAGATGTTGTTACAACCTACGAAACTTCCACCAGATTTGTGATCTATTACTGATTTATAATTTTTGTCACCGTGCCGCCATATGCGACCACCAGACTCTGATAGAAATAAAGGAATATCCGTAGAAGAATCCTCCGACTGGAACGCACGCTCACGAGAGTCTCAGATTCTCACTTCTAGTTCCGCATAAGAAAAGAAAGCTTAAGCAACCACCCTTCATCTTCATGAAACGTGCTGACATTCTGATCTCTGAGTTAGTGGAGATCTTGCATACCGATAATGAACCCTTGAGGTCTTACTCACCTACCACCGCAAGATTACAAGCGATATAGTTGCGGTCCTCGTATTGTAGTCGTCTAGGGATTAATCCTCTAGTAAACTGTTTTTTCATCAAGGTCATACCGTGGTTTTTAGTATCCATCCATAGATTTCTCAACACATCACAACAGAAACAATGCAAGACAATACAACCAGCTCGTTCTCCACATCAATAACGTGGAACTATCCAGGAATATTGAAAGCTTCCACGGCCAGCACAACATAGTACTGTTTTGCTGCAACCGAATTGCCACAAAACCTTTCTCACGTTCTGCCATGGCAAAACTCAGAAGGAGGACCGACCTGCATCGAACTCTCTAAAATACCATTTTACTTTACCGTTGGGGACGTATTTTTAGAAAGGCCTTCTTTTCAATAATGAATTGCTGCTAAGACCAAGCTTGGCTTGACAATAAAGGGGAAATTATTGATCAAATACACAAAAACTTTTAATTCGGTCCACTTTTATTACATAAGAAATTCTACAATCAGAGAGAAAAATTAATACCCAAACATCATTTACATAACCATCTGCTGGATTTATTAAATATCAAATTTGTAATTCACATGGAATCACTTTAAAACACAATGGCACAAAGATTCTTGAGTAGTAAAAAAATAATGTGGTGCAATGTAAAGTAAATAATTGGTAGACGTTAATATAATCAATTTTTTGGCAAATGAATTCCATGAAAGAATAATTAAATCATTACTCAGATTCAGTAAATTCAACTTAAAAGGTCTGAACTGTAACAGATTTGTACTAAGACTTCTAGAGTAATTATTTTCCTTTAATACAAAATCACTTAGTGTGATTTCAAAATCTCTTAATGGCTAGAATTGAAAAGCTCCTTAAAGTTGTTTTCCAAATTATGTTTTTCATTACTATTCTAGGTAATATAAGATTTAAAAATTGACATTCTAGATGGGCATGCAGACACTGCAATCTTATTCAACCATTACTTGTGGTCTCGGTTCAAAATTCCCATTTGTCCAAATAAAAGGTAATCGGCTTTTGAACATAACCTCTTGATTAGCCCGGCAGTTTAATAAACGAACTTTAAGGTTTTGAATATGCCGATACGTTTAATGTCATAAATGAGATTCTAGCTAGATTTATTTATGCAAAGAAATTTTCTCTGTAGAATTTAGTATTTATTTTGTGATACAATTTATATCAACTTAGATTGAAAATATCTTCTATTATATGTTAAAAATGTTTATAATCTGAAAATTGAAGTGAACGGTGAAAAATTGAATTTAGACAATCTTCCCAGACGAACATAAGATATATCCAATTACTGTTCCTTCACTTTCTTTCCCAAATTGTTCGGCGTCGATCTGTAAAGTTTTGTTATCAAGAATTGCGTCTCTTGTTTTTCTGTCGTTATGGCAAGATTAGTTTTTATGCCAAACTACAGACAATGAAAGGTGTTACAGATTGCAGATTGTTTTGATATTTGAAAAATTTATTAATTTGATTTACAAGAAGCTCTCGAAACTGTCTTTCCATTCATTTATAATGCTACAAAATAAAAGTTAAGTAGCAGTAAGAAAAGGGATTAATCAGAACTCATTACACTTTGTTCTAAAGTCTATCGAGTTGAGTCAAAAAAGAAAAAGAATTTACGTCACTTCTTTAACTCAAAGCATTCAAAAAGTATGTTTCGTTTGGAACTTCATTAACTGATACAAAAAGTTCAAATTTAAGCAGCTTTTCTCCTGTGTAATATAAATTGAATAAATTAATATTCGTTCGAGATTTTCCATTAATTGACAAAAATTAAAAAGTTACAAATTAACCTTAGCAGTACAGTTCAATAAATTTAAAATTAAAAATAGCATGTAGGCTTAAAAATTGCATTATACAACATCTTCGTACAGTGTTTATGCAAATCTGCGAATTAATTTTAAGTTATCAACTCGGAAAAAAGTTATTTCCCATAAATTTAAATATAATTAATTCGCAATTTACCCGCCGACGAAATCAGCTATTATCGGAAAGCAAGCTGTTGGCTTTTGTGTTAATTCCATTCGCCTACTGCGATGGTATCACGTTGTCGGTTCTTCCTCCATAACATAAGTTAATTACATCGTTGCATGTAAAGCATTATTACATAATGCAATTTGCATGCACAGTGCATAACAGAATGCGGTTTTGGGGATAAATGGGCTTATTTTGCAAATTTAAAGTGAAATTAGACTAATCAGGTTAATGAGCTTCAATTACGTCGAGAGACCCCTTTTTAAAACATGAACGATCAATTTACTTTTAATTAAGTTGTATAGCAGGATGTGTTTTAATTTTGCTTTATTATAAAACCAAACATTAAGCAAACTTAAAATTAAGCTCTACACGTTTTATACTTTGCAAACGGTAATTAATTACTCGAACAGTGGTTTACTTACGCCTTCGATGCGAATGGTTCATTATGAACACGTTTTAACTTCAAAGCAATTGGTAATAACCTAAACGTCTATTGCAACTTAACAATGTTTTCTTATTACCCCATCAATGTGTTAACAAAACCATTTTTTTTTGTTTATTAGCTTTAATGATTGGATCGAATATGATTTCTAGCAAACAGAAAATTTAATTAAACGAAGTTGTTCGAGACAGTTCGAACGGAAATTAAAAAATTAATTAAAATCGCTCGCGTCATCAGTGCTTGTAATAAATGAACGTCATCATAATCCATCAAAGTTCTTGTAGAACAACACAAACTCAAACAGAGAGTATAAATCCCTTCAGTAGCGAAACTTAAACAAAACAGTTTTAAACTGTGCTGTACCAGCCAAAGAGAACGTTTTAAAACTATCGAATTCCAATATTCACGTCTTCTGACATGTTTAAGCATTGTAAATCTTTGATAGGATTCCAAATGAAATGGAGAGGGTATTAAAACTCTCCAGCAAGGGTTTCTCGATTACATTCTTGAATTTTTGTTTGAATTCTGGCAGATTTTTAGTACCCCATCAAGGTATTAACGTTGTATAAGCGATTTTATGTTTGAGTTTTAAAGGACTGAAATGAGAATTTCAGTTTACTTAATTTATGGAATGGGGAATTTACGAGCAAATTAGTTTTTGATGATAGAATAATTTATTCAGAGTGTATTGTTTAGAGTTTAGTTTACCTTAGGTTACATTTCGGTGTAAAGAAGACAGCTAAAACGTCGTTAAACTTTGTTAAGACAAACCTCAACACTAAAATTCCAAAACTTAGTGCTTTCTCCCAAGTAATACAGGGAAGCCGGAAGTTTGGACAAGTCATTAAATGGACCAAAATTAAACATTCCAACGAGACAGAGAGAGATGTTGGAATACAAGTTTATGTTATCAGTTTTATTAATGTTTATTCAATAAACGGTCAATAGGTCCTTTAGACCCTAAAGTTTTATTACAGCTCTAGTTTGTACTGAGAACCTAATTAAATATGGTGATCGCGCTTGTGTAACTAAAACGACAGGACTTTGACAAACAATGTATTTATTAAAATTAACTTGCGAGGAAATATTCTGTTTTGAAGATTACAGGAAAAAACAGCTTTAGTGAATAATACTTAGACCTTTTCGTAATGATAAATACTTGTAACAGATGAAGTCGTTTCTTGTTGGTATAATAGACGCAACGAATATCATTAAAAGAACAAATAGAATCAAGAAGCTTCGATATGATTTGTAAAAAGCAAGACAGAATCGACATACTGAAATTTCCCGCTTTGCCATTCACTCTTCTCTTGTATGATGAATATTCCAGATTCTGGATGGTTATCGCGCTTTGGAGGAAAAGCAAATGAATCGTTAGTGTTGTATTAGAAAAAGGTACGTTCTTGCAGGCTTTTGAGCAAAGTTCAATTGTATTCATACTAGATGCGCGTGATAGCAGAAGGTTTCGGCAATATAAAGAACAGAAAAGTTCAGGGTTCAAATATAATTCCTGCTTTGTACCTCTGATTAGGTTATCAGGATTTTTGAGCAATCTAGCTAAATTGTTTTATTTCAACAATTTTGTTTTTTTGCTTTCTTATAACACTGATAGACAAAGATTTTGTTACAGGAATAATTTTGGCTAAGTCTTATGTAATTTTGACTGCTGAATCCGTATATTCATCAGAATTTGTCCATCACCCACCATTTTTTTTTGTAATTCTTGGTTTTTACCCCAAATTAGCATCTTCTGTTCCTTGTACTTATTCTTTTGAATTTCTAATTTTGGGAGACCCTTTAAACCGCAATACTTCTTTAATCATGCATTTCTATTTACCCAATAACAAATTAGATTGGTTAAATCTAAAGTTGGAGATCAGGATAAGGTTTGGGCCTCATATATCTGCTGTTTAACATGTGTTTCCCAGCTCACAAGCTGGCTGAATGAAAAATCTCGTCACATACCGCTCTCAGTTCCAATTCTTCAGACTGCTAAAATCGCTGGCATATCAAGTCAAGAAGTAAAATAAAATATCCAAACCTCCCTTCAGCTATAAGACCTGTTCTGTACGATACTGCGGACCTTCCTATACCATCCCTACCATATTAATGAGGAGGACCTACTAAATGACTTCGACGGCCAATAAGAGAGGGAAACGGACCCTGACATTGTTGACATGTCCGAGAAGCCTTAGTAAATAAGTCAGTCCGATTTGAACGATTTAGTCCGTGATCTGAATCTGTCGAAAAATCAAGCAGAACTTTTAGCTTCAAGGCTGAAAGGATGGAATTTATTAGACGAAGGGACGAAAATATGCACATGCATATTCAGCGGAATTTATTTTCAAAATAAGATGATCTAGTATTTTGTAATGATGTCAACGCTTTACTAGAGGAAATGGGCTAGCATCACAATCCAGAAGAGTGGAGACGCCTTTATAATGGAAATGAAAATCCTTCTATTCCTATTGTTCATGCTGTCCACGTGAAGGAGTTTTATGAACGCATAAAGCTACTACTGGACCATAATACAAAGGTTTGGGAATAAATATGTCTCTGAAGATTCATTTCCTCTATTCACATCTGGATTTTTTCCAACAATCTTGGTGATGTGAGTGATGGACATTGTGAGAGATTTCATCAAGATATTGAAATCGAATTGAAATTGAATCGCGCTACAAGGGAAAATGTAGCAAAAACATGCTTGCGGACTACTGCTGGGACCTTAAAAGAGATGCGCTAGCAACGAAATACAGGTGAAAGTGGAATAGAAATGTGTTTTGTAAATAAATTATGTTATATTATGTATCTTTATTAATCCATAAAGATTAAAATTTCTGAAATTTAGAAAGAGTTTTACTTAGAAACCTTGCGTGTTGGGAAAGCTTTGAAAAACAGGTTTGGAATCAGCAGAAAAACTTCTATAATAATCACCTTCTTTAGTTCATGTAACATTCAAAAACTTCAATTTTGGATATTAATGTAATTTGTTTTGTGGGTTTAGTTTTCTCTGTAATGTAAATTGGGTAAATAATACTGAAATGCCTTAGGCAAATAATTTTTTGATAAACTGACACATTGCATAAAAAAGCTAATTATCACATTTTCTTGTTCTCTCTACTTCCTATGTTTGCTGAGAAGTTATGATTCTGAAAAGAACTGTTTTTCCAATACCTTATTCATCACCTTCAGTGCCTTCAACAAATAAGTCCAACAATAATTATCACCACACCACACTACACCAACAATAAATAAACTTCGTCACTCATCGCTTTCTTCTGTTCTGTCATAATCTAGTCAGAGTCAACGTCTCAGCCCATCAATCTGTTCAACTTAATTAAGCATCATTACTATATCAGAGCATCTACTTGCCTTTATTGCTGCCGTTATCATCAACACTATTATATTTGTTGTTCCACTGCAGCGAATGCGTTTACACGCATCACTTCCAAACAGCCACTCCGTTCAAGTAGGAATCAACAATTAATTACAACCACATAACTATGGAATCTGCTAAGCCATCTACCCCCCCCCCCCAAAGTCTTTCCGTTGGTTTTTAAGAACCTCTGAAAAATCACTAAGTTTTGAACGATAATAACGTATGTTAGATATCTAACAGACTGTTTTCTAACAACTCATGACCACTTTTGCTGTTTGAGTATGCAATCTTTCTACAGTGAACTATACGATTCAAGTGTACCTTAACTCTATTACATTTGATGATTACTCGATTTCACTTACATTAAAATTCCACAGTAAACAGAAAGAAATCTCAGTGAAGGGCACGGTCACCTGATTCTTAAATTGTTGCAGAAGCGAAACTTTTCATAGGCAGTTTAGTCATAATGTCGAGGTGTCTAGAGCGTTTTTTCTTCTTGTAGTCTTAAGACACCTGAAATCTTCTTAATAAAAAAATCAGAAAAAATAAGATTTTATTTTTCATAAGTCACTGAAACAGATCTAGAAGAGTGTTGGGCATCCGCGCACGGGCCGATCAGCTGAGTTGGTTCGGCAAAACTAAATTGTTTAATTAAATTCTTGTTTTTAAGTCTTTTTTGCTGCTGAGAGATTTGCCTTTAGAAGTCAATTCGGTCCCAGGGACCAAGTTTGCCCAGCTCTGATCTAGAAGGTTACTACAAAGCTTGATACCATATTCTATTTAAAGGAATAAAGTATTTTTCTTCCCATAACAGCTAATGACTTAAAAATTAAACTTCTTTCAATTATGAAAGATTTTTTTATGAACACTTAACATACTAAAGCAGCAGATTGTTTGTCCGTGTTTAAGAAATTTAAAAATAGTTTGAATATCATATCTATCATATCAGTCTAGCTGTTATGGTCAGAAAAGTTCCGCAAATTTTTGTTATAAAACATCTGACTAGTTTGGTTTGTGTGTTCAATGGATCAATTAATTTGGAAACTAAAAGGATATAAAGTAATGAGCGACTATGACTCAGTTAATGTAATGCGAAAACTGCTGACCGAGCTATCTCGGTTTGATTCCCGGCCGGGGTCTATATCAGATTTCTACGGTTGCGTTGCATTCCCAAGACAACGGCAAATTATCAAGTTATAGTTTGCTTAGCAAATGCCTTTGATTAGACGTGTTAGTGCATTTCTGGTGATTCGGAGTTTACCCTAACTTACGGAATATCCGTGTTTACTGAATCAGCACAGTACAAGGATAGAAGGGGAATTGTCAACGCCTTAAAAGATATGGTACAAATAAATAAATAAACTCTAAATATTGGTCGTGGTTATTAGATTGACGAGATTTAGGAACCGTAGAGATCCTCCGCATTTCACTTGTACTAGCATATTGCCTACCTAAAAATGTTCCGAACTCCAGGAGGGATATTTAACGTGCCAAAGATCCCATTAGTATGGGGTCAACAATCTTATTTTTTTTTACCGAAAAGAAGATATTTTTCCACTTTTGAGAAATTGCTCTTCGAGCTGCAGATCAACCCGAGATTGTCAGGTTAGGAGGTAGATTATCATCTTTGTCAAAATAATGCAAAAGTTACAACATTATTAAGCAAATCGTTTTGCTAACTAGTATAGGCACTGAGATGTCTTGTTAAGAACCACGACGGGGTCATTAAAACATATAAATAGAAGAGGAAGTATGAAGCAAGGAAAAGCGTAGACTTGCTTGAGACTGTTACCAAAATGACTGAAGCTCCATTTGACTATCTAAAGAGCTCAGGGAGTAATAATTCAAAAAAAACCCTTCGATTAGATCTTTTCGATTTAGATGTGTAGACTAACATCTGCAATAAAGCACACAAAATGCAATTCATAAATAGCACAGTTTCTTGGACTTTCAACTTTCAATGCTTTACTTGTGTGTTTTATAGGAATCTTGAAATTATTTAGCTCTTATTGGTTTTTCCTCTTTTTGATTATTTCTGAATATGCCAAACGCTTTTGGAGCTCCAAAATTTCTTGACAGTATTCTGTTACTAAACTGAATGTTATTGAATTTGCATCCCCTGAAATCTTTATTACTTTGATTCTTGGTTAATTAATAACACGTAAACATGACACTTCTTGTTCAGATCACTACATTCTGGCGATCTCAAAGATTCTAGTTGTTGTGTGACTGGTAGCCGTTATAAAAGATTTCTTCTATGGTAGTAGTATTGTTGATAGAGGCTAGGTGGTTTCGGGAGGTGATCTAAGTAAAAGTGTCGGTGTAGTGTCTGACTGGCTGAGATGAGGCGGCATGTGGACGAAATAGACGTCGTCAAATTAAAACAATCCAGATACAGAAAACTAAATCTTTTTTGGATTGTCGTAGAAGTTTGTAGCGTTTAAGTTTCAAGATTAAATTTCTTAAAAGGTTCTTCTCCCACTTTTGTTTTTAAAATCTTCTTGTTAACGCCATTACATTTTTCTTAGTCCTGAGCTCCTGACTCCTGAGCTTCTTTCCGACCATACATACATAATTTATACTATACATGTCTCTAGACCCTCTACGTCATGAGAAAATCGCCAAGATGCTATTGTTTCTGTTTCCTAGCAATTCCCAGTTACTAATTTTAATGTTCCTTTTGAAGTAATCATTTATAGTGTTTTATTGTTGAAGATCTTTTTGAATAAACTTTCAAAGAGTAAAATACTGACTTAATGTCTTGTTTAGTATTCAAGTACTTAATTAATGTCAGAAACAATAATTTGAATTTTTTATTCAATTTGATTTTCTAACGTTTCAGTGGCTCTCAGTTTAACTTTGGCTCGTGATTATATCATCTTTTATTTATACTTTCAGACTTTATTTTGGCTTCCCAGCATTTATGCCTCTTCTGTATGTTTTTGGTGTTGGGCTTTATTCACTCTTTTAGGAATCTAAGTTTTTAGAGTTTTGCTACGGTGTTATATTTGATTTATTATGATAGAACTTATTTGTTTAGAGTTGTGTCTCTTGTCAAAACGAGATCCACTAGATCCAAATCGCTTACTTACTAATATGCAAAAATATTAAAGAAACGAAATGCTTTCACTGTTTAGGCGAGAGTGGATCTTAAGAGTAACAGAATAGAAATCTTTGGGTGACTTAAGACATCTTTCTCATCACTACAAATATTTGTAGAATAGTAGACTGGGTGAGTTTTTTCCGATGTTTAGTATGGGGATCTCGAAAACTAGCAGAGATCAAGAGACTATTAAATGGGGAAAGAATTGTAGTTTTACGAGCTCAATTTAATGAGGTTTTTGTTTTTTGGAAAAAATGCATGACTAACTAGATATTCCGCAAAAATGATTTTTTTTTGTTATTTCATTCGGTGCCTATGGCTCTGTTATTATTGACTTAAGAAAAAATGTGTAAAGACGAAAGTTGTAGGTTATTATGTGCTTAATAATACAGTCTAATCGAATTGTTTATTTAAGCTATAATTCTTGAGTTATGACGCAGACTTGTGTTTTTTCTCACGAAAACCATAGTCGGCCATGACTTTATAAAAAAGGCCCTTTTTCAACGATTCTAACGATATACCACTTGACATAGTTATTTCTATAAATACATAAATTATGGCTTGTTTCTCTTTTCATTTTCGAACTGTTCAAGTAGGACGCTATTGAAACAATTGATAGATGCGCATCGCATTTAATAATAAAATTCAGGTTAGTTATTAAAATTTTTCTTTTAATTTCGAAATTGTAAATATAATTATTTTGGTGTAAAGTGTTTATTCTGTTAGAGTTACAATTTTAAATAAAAATAATTTTCGAGAAACTAATAAACAGAGAATGACAAACGATGAATTAAAAAACAATAAAGAAAATTAGGATATAAATAAAGTAGTACCAAAAGAACGTAATTAAAGTAAGTAAAGTATTTAAGACTAAAGATGTTCAAAAGGTCCACCATTATGATTAATACACAAGTTACACCTTTTTAAAACCGAATTGGTTGCTTTTCTAATGGAACGTCCATCAAAATTAGCAAAACCTTCTAGTACAGCTTCTCTAAGGTCATCTACTGTGTCGTACGATTTTTGATATACCTTACCTTTTATTATTCCTCGTAAATAAGAATCTAAAAGAGACAGATCGGAGGATCGAGGTGGCCATGCAACCGGCGCGTTTCTTCCTATCCATTAGTTCGGAAATGTTTCATTTAAATGATTTCGTATCGTTAGCTGATTATGTGGTGGTTCCCCATCGTGTTGAAACCATTTATTTATTTATAAAAAATACCTGTGTCAAGTGGTATATTGTTAAAATCGTTGAAAAAAAGCCTTTTTTATAAAGTCGTAGCCGACTATGGTTTTCATTAGGAAAAACACAAGTCTGTGTCATAACTCAAGAATTAAAGCTTAAATAAGAAATTTGATTAGACTGTATTATTAAGCACATAATAACCTACAATTTTCTTCTTTACACATTTTTTCTTAAATTAATAATAACAGAGCCACAGGTACTGAACAACATAACAAAAAAATTACTTTTGCGAAATATCAAGTTAGCCATGCATTTTTCCCAAAAAAAAAACAAAAAGTTCATTAAATCAAGCTCGTAAAACTGCAATTATTTTTCCATTTAATAGTCTTTCTATCTCCGCTAGTTTCCGAGATTCCCTTACTAAACATCGGAAAAAACTCACCCTGTATATAGTAGCAAACACTAAGAAAACACCCTGTATCTTGACTTCGTAATTGGACCCATTCTTTCCGTTATTAATGGTGCTAGAATTCAAAGAGAACTCCACATCTTTTTCCAGTTATCTTCATACCTTCAATTATAAATCTAACGTTTCTGATCTAGTCAACTGGAAATTATTACATCTGTTCTAGATATGTTCTTCTTGGTGCTTTTATCTTTCTACTCTGCTCGTTAAATCCTTTTTTAAAGCAACCCAACTTATTTTGCGTTTCTCACCAAAATCATGTATGCGATGGTCACTATTTATGTACGATAGATCATGTTCTGATGATTTTCCAAAAAACCCACAGTATGTTTACACTCTTAGAGCTTAAATACAACAAGCACTATTTAAGGTACATAAAAGTTAATTTTGGTGGTAAATAATTAGGAAAATCTAAAAAATCAAAATAATAAAAATAACAGTTACATACCAATTAAGAAGAGCAACAAAACAAAACTGATATTCAAACATTTACTTTTATGATCAGGCGCGTATTCAAATAAAGCAAAAGCTAAATTTTTAACGAAGCGAGAACGAAAGCCAAAAGCAATTTCCATAAAAAGTTCTTAACAAAAACAAAAACTCTTTTATATTACAAAGCTTTTGATCTCGTGTAATCCCTTTACACTGAAACCTGTTGCAAGTTTCCATCGCTCACACAATATGTAGAAGATTTATTATTTGACGTCAGCAAGACTGCAGAAGCTTTTTGAAAATTAATTAAATTTCTTTTACTTTAAACAAATTTATACAATTTAACTACAAATTAAAAACTTTAGATACGATGTAGTTAATTAAGTTAAAATGATTCTGTGGAAATCTCCGCACTTAATTGCAAATCATGTCGAGAAAACTCAGATCGAGGGGTTGATAAAGACTTTTGTTCATTTTATCTACAGCTGCGGCTTTAATGTAATTAAGCGACGAGAATAAAATATTCTTAGTTCCAGAATGGCTTTCCGATAGCTGTGAAATGGACCTTATAACAATCTCAGTTTATTTTATCCTGGTTTTCTTTTGCGGTTAACTTACTGATGCGGATTAAATTGAATAAAGTTATTATTAAGCGAAAACTCGATAGCGAGTTTGATGTTATTAGACCCTTTACACATTACAAATTAAGTTTTCCTTTTTACAGATAAAATCGGAAGAACGAGAAAATTCGTTGTCTGCTTGCGAAATAGAAAAGTTATTAAAGCCGATTCTGTCACCGCCAGATGAACGCACAATCCAAGCTCAAGCCCTACGTCAAAGACTTATAAATCTACTACGTCAGGGCTTCGAAGAGCAAGTTGATAATGGAATTGAAGAAAAACGTTCGATCAGCTCGCTGGCTAGATGGAATGATTTGCCAATGAAGCGGAACTTACAAGCTTTAGCGCGGGCTGGCTATTTGAGATCTCTTCCAGACGACGACGAAATTGACGATAACGATCCTAACCTTAAAAGGAGTATACAGTACCTGGTGAAAAACGGACAACTTCCAGATTATAGAAGCGAGGAATCTAAACGAGGTATCCAGGCGCTCGCTAGAAACGGAGAACTTCACAACACTCGGCAAGATCTTGAAGAACTGCTTGATGAACTTTATGAAAAACGAAACATTGGAAGTCTTGCTCGTGATTTTAATTTTCCTTCTTACGGAAAGCGCTTTCTGGGTTCTCTAGCTAAAAGTGGCGATTTAAGTAGTCGTTTTAATGGAGGCAAAAGAAACTTAGCTTCTATTATGAGAAATGGTAAAAGAAATATAGCGAGCCTTGTTAGGAGTAATAATTTACCATCAGGCGGATACGACGAATATAAACGAAATATCGCATCTTTAGCTAGGGAAGGGGGTAAGTTTGTGGGAAAAAGGAACGTCGCTGCTTTATTAAGACAAGACAATTATCTTAATGAAAGACATCATCAGCCTGAATCTGAAGAGGAAAATCAAACAGAAAAAACCCGATAACGATTTAGAAGAGACGGAAAATGAAAAAAGAAATTTAGCTTCCGTTAAAGCTGGATACAAATCGAAATTTAAGAGATCAATCCCTTATGTTGAAATGGCTCGTGGTGGAAGGAACAAGAGACAAGCTGACTACTACGATTTTCAAAATGAAGAATATCCTCAACCAGTTTATCAAAATCAAAATAATAACATGGATTATGAAGAATTGATGCACGCTATAAATGGAATTTATCCCAACGCAGAAAAAAGATTTCTTGGTAAGTTATTTTTGTAATGCATGATTTGTCTTATTTTAACTTAAAATTTAAAAATTATTTGAGCCTAGATTTAAACCTTTTATACATCACTTATGTATAAGAGTGAGCATGAAAATTTAAATGGTCAACCAGTAAAACATGATATGTTTTAAACCTCTCCTATTCAAAACTCCCAAACAAATGATATACGAGATATGCACACGGTAGCTCATAACAGATAACTTATCAAGATAAAGTGAGTGGTTGAAACTTGCTGCCTCTGCAACTATACATTATGTGATAGTAAACAAACTTTCCAGTTCACCGGACTAAACGTATTTTTGGTTAGGGAAATAGAAAAAGAGAAGTTAACTAGCATTTAAGAAAACGACCAATTTTGTTGAGAAACATGAGTTAGTACCTTAAAATAAATTGTGACCGCATCAATGAGTTTTTTATTTCTAAATTGGGACTTAATTTTAAATGAGATGCGAGTGTGGTTAAATGATAAATGATAAAAAGTACTGTTGTAGTAAATACATTTTTTTAAGAATTTGAAAAATATTTTTGCGTCTGAACAATATTTCTAAAATAAAAAATGTATTTAATATAATCAATTTCCCAGTTTGTTTCTTAGATTAAAAATTATTGAGATAAATTATTTTCATTGTGATGGTATTGATTCTCAAAACAATCTGATTGAATTTATCTTGGCGATTCTTCTTTTTCTTAAGAAAACCTGCTTGTAGACTTATCATAGATTGTCTACGTTTACTTATGTAAAGAAGAGAAATTTACATTAAGTCTAGTTTCAGCTTGGATAAGAAACTGCTACAGACTCACTCTACTGTTTTCGCTGCAGAGATCGCCAATTATTTGGTTAATATTGACTTGTCTAGAATGTTCACCTTCTGATTTTTAGCAAACTCTAAGATCTCTCGTATCAACTTGGGCAAAATCTTTAATTTTTTTATTATATTTGATTGATATAGCATCTTTGAGCAAACTCTAAGTCCGTTTGTGGCTTCTAAGTTTCTTAAAGCTTTGCTAAGGCCAAGACTGACCAAAGATATTGGATCAATGCAAACTTGGACAAAATGTTCATCTTGCTTTCAGCAAATCCTAAGTTATTTTCTGACTAAGTTGCTTAACCTCATGTAGAGACCGAGACATGTCAAAACTATTGGATTAAGTCAACTTATCAGGATTGTTTACTGTATGAGTTTCCTTAACCCTGCAGAGATCGAGACACTTCAATTCCATTGGACTAATGTCAACTTGACCACAATGTTCACTTTTTAATCTTTCCCGTAGAGTATTTTTCAATAAATTTTAAGTTCGTTTTTTGGATTAATATTAATTTGTGTAGATTGTTTACCTTTTAATCTTCCTTGATTAGTAAAACATCTTCAGCAGAATCTACATCCGTTTGTGGTTTTTAAGTTCTTTAATCCTATGAAATGAGTAAAACTCATCAAAGCCATTGAATCAATGTGAACTTGGTCAGAATGACCACTTTTTAATTTTCCTTGATTAGTATTATATAGCATCCTTCAGCAGATTCTAAGTTTCTTTTTTACTCCCAAGTTGTTTATTCCTCCGCAAAGACCGAGGCGCGCCAAAGCAACTTTTATAAACTTCTAAGTTCGTTTCTGACTCTTTAGTTGTTTAAAACTGTGCGGAGAGCAAAATACGTCAAAGCCATTTAATTGATGTCAGCTTGATTGGACTGTCCAGACTTTCTTTGATCAGCCTCCTCAGCTGTTTAACCCTGTGCACTAATTGCTTGACAATAAACAAGACCCACAAGACCTGATAGTGAAAGTCAAACGCTAAAACTCTGACTTTAGGATATAATTTTTTAACATCTATTCTGTTATTACAATCTGGTCAATTCAGACTAATACATACGTAAGCAATTTAAATCTAACCAAAATTACTAGTGTTGGTTTTTAAACTAAGATTTGACTATACTACACTAAGTTTAACGTGAACCCTACCACACTTTGCTCGGCATTTATCTGACACTTAGCACTTAGTAAACTAATTCAAATGGGTTCACTCTTTCAAGTTTTCACACTAATCTTGTTCTGTCGAGAAGCTGGATTATCTTGACGTTCACGTGTTAATAGGGTCTGTCTTCATGGCTTTTTGCAAACTTCTTTATTTCGCCGTCTACAGTTTACATTGCCAGGTCACTGTTTTTGACATACCAGGGAGCATCTACCATGTCCTTCAGTACTTAAGGGACATTGTTTTGAAATCTTTGCATTGTGTCCATATTACTCTGCTTGGTACATCTCTACAGCTGGATCTTACAGATCTTGTAAAGACAGAATGGAATTTCTTCCAACCAGGCAGTACATTCTTTTGTAAGTTCTTCCCTTTTTTTAACGTGAGATCTCCAGAGTAGTTTTGCATCTAACGTAATACCTAAATATTTCGCTGCGTTTAAGTGAGGAATTTGATTGTTATTTAGTGGTATATGCTGAATTTTTTTATTATTTAAATTGTACACAATCAACGTTTCGTTGGCTTTTGTAAGAAATTAAAGAGGGGTACGGTAACTCGACTTCGATTTATTAATGACTCGGGTCATGAAAGTCTTCGGTATCATTTAACATATACCGATTTGCTTCGTCCAGTTTGATCCACCATCTCTTTGACCAGTCACTAATTTAGTTGACAGCTGTTTGTGATTTTGTCATAGATGCTTCTTTGCTTTTTCCGACTGCTAGTACAGCAATGTCGACAGCAAAGGTGACTACGGTGATATTTCTCATGTTAGGAAAAGATCTAGAACCAATACACTTTCTTGTGGTACTTCTATTCTTCTTTCTTTAAATTCTCCAAAGGCTTCGTCTTGCTTGGTCTTGAAGTATCTATTTGAAATGTATGACTCAAGAATTCCAGAATATTATTTGGGCAAATACATTCTCAGCTTGTGATTCAGAACTTCATGGCTTGTAAAAAAAGCCTGGGGTCTATCTAGAAAAACTGCTGCCCAGACTTGGTTTTCCTAACAATTCTTCTATTATGTTAATTATTCTGTGCACCTGGTTAATTGTATTAGAATGTTTATTTCTAGACCCAAACTTCTGTAATTGGCTTTAATCTCTTGAGTAACAGTTTCTCGAATAGTTTCAGCACTACAGGTAGCAAGGAGTTTGGTCTACAAGAGGAAGCTTCGTGTGGCGATTTTCCAGGTTTAAAGATAATGATGGCTTCTGCTACTTTGGCCAACAGATATGTGCTTCAATCTCAAGGTAGCATTTATTAGGGTGATCAGTTAAACCATAGCTTTCATTGGCAGGCTTTTTAGAACTTTACCGGTAATTAAGGCATTCTCAGGTTTATATTTTCTCTATTTTACTGGTCACTTCTCTAGGTGAAGTAAACTTGATTTTCTTCTCTTGTATTAATCTTTCCTAGAATGGTTCATCTTTCATTCTATAGCGAATCTGTGTTATTAATCTTTTTAATCTTTTGGTTGCTTTTTAAAGGGACTAGTCGGAGCTGCTATCGTTCGTTAGTTCTTTCAAGTAGCCATTCATTTTAGTCCTCTGACTAATGTTATTCAGGTTCGTTTTGTTCTGTAGAGTTCTGGATAGTTACCATTATTTGCGCCTTGACTTTTTTCAGAGTATAATTGTTTTCAACTGTTATTCGTTGGATTGTAGGAGTATTCGTCCATGCTGCCTGTTGAATGCTTTTTGTGTATAATTCAACTTCTTTATCTAATTGTTGCTCATTTCTCAGAGGTACTCGGAGATCGATTTCTTCTTCTAGTCTGAACCTGAAATATGCTCTGCTTTATCTTAGCTTCGCTGATTTTTGTAAATTATTTTTATGTACTGAAAACCTCTTCCGCCACGGTATATACCTTTTACAAAATTTTTTATCAGCCCTAACTTTATATGCAAAGGGGCCAAATAGATGTTTCTATCCACAAGGCTTTCATGTAAAATATTTTTTTCTCTCACAACTATCTACTTGCTTGGCCAATCTTAGTCGCGAATGCTGGAGTCACACGGTCTTTGTTAAGTCAGGTTCAGGCTGAAAATCTAAGGAGTGGAATTTTTCATTGCCTCATAAGGATACTAGCATTTTGACCTG
The DNA here is from genome assembly GCA_011009095.1 of Ignelater luminosus. NCBI lineage: Eukaryota > Metazoa > Arthropoda > Insecta > Coleoptera > Elateridae > Ignelater > Ignelater luminosus. The sequence goes on from VTPC01008247.1 coordinate 106,268, forward strand.
TTAGGTCGTGCATCTGGCTTCCCAACCTCACTCCGATAAGCACAAGCTGCGTGACAGGAGACAGAGAGAATAGGGTACGATGGTAGCTGCGCAATCGAATCGACGTGCGGGCATATTTTTTTTCGGATTGCCTCTACAAACCCTTAAATGGTTACAAACCTAATTCAAGTTAAGCGATTCTCTTAGTATAAGAAAGAGAGATCGGACTCGAGAAATCCGGGTTTCGTTGGGTCTTTGTCGTGTTATTCACGGAAGAAAATCGGTTTGTTTACCAAAAAGTGATACTTCGAATAGTTGTTATTGTGGAAAGCGGTTCAGCTTCATCTAAAGTTACGCTGGTATTTGCCAGGAAATAAAACTTGTAGAGGGTAGAAACGCAACAATTTTGGTCCCTTTGGTGCAACGTTTAATGGTCTGTTGAGAACAAAAACTGCTCTCCCCGTGAAGAATCGAACTGTGTGTGTTACACCTTGGAAGCTCCGTGAACCTAATAGATTAAATAAATCAAAGAGCATTTGAGACTCAAAGTGGTTTCAGTTTTAAAGTTTGTGTATAAACACTTGGATTTTGTTCTTGTGTTTCTTGTTTAACATTAATGAAAGTGATTGTTCCTTGGAACGTAAGTTTTCTTGAACATTGGTGAGACCCGGCGATTGTAAAATTTTGCGCCGTATATCGTCTGGATGGGCTGCTGTCGTTGGGAATCAGAGACCTGCACATACCATCTGGAAGAAAGATTTCATTTATACGTAAGAAAGACCTATTTTGTTTTGTTATTTGAGTTTTTAATGGTTGTTTCACTTGGTGAAAGACTAGGAGAACTTTGAATTTGTAAAACATTTCGTACAAAAACTTTGCTTAGACAAGATTAACTTCTCATTCTCTTATAAAATTATTATGTTTATGATCAATATTTTTAACTAATTTGTAACAGGAACGTTCCCAGGTAATTTTAGCTGGTGTTTGTTGAATTGTTGCAACATAAATAATAACTTTTGGCTATCGTTTCTTTGTTATTAGATGTAAAGTTCATTTGTTGCTACTTAAAAATTTATTGCCAAGATTATCTTGGTTAAATTAATTTAATACTTGAATTTTGATCTTTTGTTTCATATTTTGAAATTTTAACGTAACAGAATCATTTCTTTTTGTTTATGGTAATAACTTGTTTTTATTTTTATTTTCTCATTATTTTATCAACTTTGTTCTCCAGTAAAGAAATCAATTCACAGTATTTATTGACATTCTTTTGTAAGTGGATCCCTGGTCCAGACGAAGCAGCGTTAATTTTGTTTTTTTGTTTCTTTGGCTATTAAAAAGCACGGTGGTGCTTATTCTAAATTTCACTTAAAGTTTACATACCTTTGTTCAAGAGAAAAGTTAATACTAATTTGTATTTCTTTTTTGATTATTTTAAAAGAAGGAAACCTTCAGAGGACTTCCTCGGCAAAATTATTTAAGACAAATCACGTGTTTATATAGTTTTTATTTTGTGTTGAGTCTCGATTGTGAAACGTTAGAGCGAATTTTAATAAAGCTTCCACGAGGTAAGTTACACACAGAGTGAGGTTTCGTAAGAGGCCTATATACAGGGTGTCGGATTCACGAGCAGTCGCGTGACCGACCATCCGAACCCTTCAATCTACGACTGCTGGCGTCCTCTTTCGTGAACATCTATCAGTCTAGTAAGAGTTTTGGAAATCGGCGAGCTTTGTTATGCAGAAGTAACAATCGGTTAGATAATCCTTTTGTTCCCTCTATATCATAGGTACTGCGACGGGCATACATACACGGGAACCTTTTATCCACTGTCGAAGGCGATTTGCACAAGAAACAACAAATATGTGGTGGCTATTGCTTATCTTGATCTCTAACTTGACATCCAAAGTACAGACGATAAGCTCTCCCTATTAACGCAGTAAAACATCGTTTTTGGTGTTTAGCAGTAAACTCTCCACAAACGTAACAAAAACTGTCCGGATCGTTCGCACACTTACGGGACATGATTAATGTTTCTATAATTATCACTCAAAACACAAGAAATCTTTTTTGTTAATCAGTGGTAATGCAACTTTATAAAACTTCACACGGGATAGAAAAAATCTGAAAGAGATTTGAATTCAGAATGAAAAGTTACATAAGGATTACCTAGTTTTGTTTAAGAACCGAAAACTCTGTTAATCAGTGTAATGTTATGATGTATTTGCATCCATTTTTAACTTGTACCTTGTTTTTACTAGAAATATGTGTTCACTGTTTTGACGCATTAAGCTCAAATCTGGCTTAATCCACCCCGAAACGTCAAAAAATACATAAATCCCAATATCACACAGAAAATTTCTCGAGAAATGTGGAAACATTTTTGGAAAAATTAATTTGTATTGCGGTTCAAACGTTTTTGTACACCGTGACAGCTTGTTTAAATGACTGGAGGATTAATACCAAAAAACAGGAAATGTTTCTAATGAAATTTGTAATTTCATTGTAATTACCATTAAATGGTGATTTAAAAAAAGGAATTAAATCAATGTCATGTTTCATTACAAACAGGGACGAACACACAGTATTCGATTTTTAACGTATAAGCCGCCAGCTTTCCGTGACCAACGTTAATCGATAGATTTATTCAAGGGATAAATGTATCTCTAAATAGCATTCACATCAAACAAAAAGTCACAGTGAACACACAAAACATATTTACTATATTTAGACAACAAAGCCGAATTAATTGATTTTAGTTTTGATAGCGGCACGATAATCTCTAATTAAATCTATAAATCTAAGTTAATAACGGGCAAATTGAATTTCTCTTTATTCTATTTTTCTATGGTACGTTCTGGTAAAATATATGTTTACAACTTCTTTAATAATTGATAAATTAGTAATTTTAATAAGACGAAACTTCCACAAACTCGCAGATTAAAAATTAATATTAAAAGCTGTTTAATAAAATATTCTTTGCATTAAAATGTAATTTCTCGACGTAATCCTATTGAGCCTGTCTCGCCTGCAGAAAAACTTAATGGATTTATAAAAATTCCCAAGTTGGTAATTCACTCGAAAATTTCAGTTACAGCCAACCTAATAAGAAAGACATGTTAATTTGAAATGCTTTCTCTAACAAAGTTGGTCGAATACATATAATACCGTTGACCAGGGTAAATTGAACACCAAACTTTAAACTGCTGCGCCCTAACTACTTTTAGGTGGTTTTATGTGCAAACCTAACTTCTGCAGTATATCAACCACTCCCTTTTTAGAGATACATCCTGGGAAAATTCAAAAACTCCAAGAGTATTAAAATTTCCTTGCGATCCAAATATTTGTTTAATTTCTTTCCCTAATGCATACAAAATTAGGTTTATGTTTGAAAATTTCCCAAATAAATCAGGTTCGGTAGCGAGAAGCGGTTGGCCTTCATCCCTAGTCAAATACCGCAACCCTGATAAGAGGCACATTGGATCTTTAGCGAGATTAGGGTGGCTACCGTCTTTCCGAACCGCTAGAAGATTCAACAGGTCTGGTAGATCTACAAATTATGAAGAATGTGGCGTTTGCAGGTCAGCAGAAGATGTTTAAGATAGATCGTCGTTTTCAACATTGTTTATTGTTGTTTATCTAAATGTGAATTTATGTTTTTATTATGTTTGTTTCTTCTCTTGTACAAAATGCACTTAAAATGCAAAAAGAGAAGAACTTGATGTAGATCTGTGTGCATTCGTAGTGATTTTTGTTTGATTTAGATTAGCCATAGAGATTTATTGTTTGTCTCGACAAGGAAAGTGTAGAATCCTTAGCTGCTATAATTTGTTTTCCTTTTCAGTTTCAGCAAATTCAGTAAGATGTTTTGCTCGCGTAGACTTTAAAATTAATACTATCTTATAATTATTTGTTTTTGTATAAAGACAACAAATTCAATGTCACTGTCTGCGGACGCGTCCAAATTCAGCACACAATATTAATTTAGAGCAAAAAGTCGAAAGCAATAAAGATAGGCAAATTTGTTAATTTTAGTTCTTGGAATTTCATTCGATACCATATTACGATCATTAAGGGAATTTAATATAACACGCATTTATTACATGACGTAATAGGGAAAATGTAATAATTGTTTAATGAAAGAATCAAATGGAAAAAGCTGTACTAATGACTTTTAGATTATGCGCAGAATAAAAGCTTTTTTGTTTGGACTGTTATTTTAATCGATATGGAAACTTTAAGCAACGGTTATTATAACTTGCATTTTAAACTACTCGCGTGTTGACAATAAAAATTTAAACTAAAATTATTAAAAGTATAAGTTATGAAAAACTGACAAACGAATGTATCTTCTTGCTCATTGTTTTGCAAGCAATGCTAAATGTCCCAGATTTTACAGTGGCGGTCTTGGTTGTGAAGTGAAAAATGGTCGTAAATCTGAACAGCCTGCTAAGTAACTAGAAGATATACAAAAATTGAAATTCCTGAATTTTGTTCCAATCAACAGCCTAGATGCAAAATGATCCATTATTTGTTAGTCAAGTTTCTTTGACAGTGACTGACAATTGGCGTATACTTCAAAATTGTTTTTCTAAATATTTCTAGGAAGTTAATTCTATTTAGTAAGAGACTCTCAGACAAATTGGAAAAATGTATAAAGTTCTTTTTCATCTCTGAGGAGATGTAGATGTAAATCGATAAATATCTCAAATTTTAATTTTTTCAGGATCATGACCTTTTCCTTTTTCGACATAATTAACTTCATGCTGTTGTACGCAAAACGAGCAAGTTTCTTTTTTGCCTTATTATTCTCAAGTTCTGCACTGTTTACAAAGTGGAAAACTACACACAAATCTGTTGGGTTTAAACAAACTTTATTGGACTCTTTTGGTTAGTTTACTGTTTTCAGAATTGAATTAAATATGAGCCAAATCAACTTGATCTTCTTGGTTACCTCCCTAAATACTATAACATGAGACAAAGGAAAACGAACACTTAGTGACCTTTTTTAAAAATGGCTAAGTTTTTTCTCGAGGTTTCAAACTTACAGAACGTTCTAGACACTTGTACGGTACTATAGTCTTGTTTGAGCAAACAGCTAAGGTTTCTACTGGTGGTAGTTGGTAGGACTTTCCAAACGGCTTCTAAGGTCTAAGCAATCTAGAAACCCAAATACTACTTAACCATTCAAAAAACTAGGCAGATCTAAAATGTTTAATTGAATTCAAATGGCGCAAGGCTTAGTTTGAAAATCGATCCCACATAGGTCTGTTACTCAGAAAATCGGCAAGATCAACTTTCTGTATTGCTTAAAGATATCAGTCTACAATAATTAACCTGCAGAGCTGGCTTCAGATATTATGCCAGCGAGGCGACTAAAGCTGTACATGTATGTACATTAATTCAGAAGGCACCAACACGGTTCCAACCAACATTCAATTGTTCACAAAGAAGGCAACAAATAACTTCAGATTTTTGGGCATACATATTCTTAGGGCATTTATTTTCTTACAAATTACATAAAATTCTAAAGTGAGAGATATGGGTATTGTTTGCTTATCTGTCGTCAATTATTACTGAGTAGATCAGGATTCAATCTTCTTGTGCTCGAGATTCCACAAGACCATCTGAATTTGAAAAAAAAGTTCTTCTTTTTCTTCCTCTTGTCTTAAGCCTCTGGCTTCTTTTCCATTGTTTAGCCTCTTAATTTTCTTGGGAGGCTTATGTCCAGCATTCCATCCATCGCTTTGGTGGTCTGCCCGGTGCTCTTCGTCCTTCAGGTTTTCCATGTCTTGTTATCTTTATTTGTTGATCGTCTGTCATCCTTGACACGTGTTCATTCCAGGCTGTTCGTCTTTGTCTTATTCACCTTACTACGTCGTGTGTATCGCATTTCTGCCTTATGTCTCTGCTCGATATCTGGTCTCGTAATGTGACCCCAGTTATATTTGTTTGTTCTATTATTTTGATTTCGTTTTCGATGTTTCTGCTCGAGCTTTGACCGCATAGGTCATTATGAGTCGGACACAGGTTTTATATATCTGCACTTTCATGAATTTGTTTTTCCTTACTATATCTCTGAGGCATCCGAATATTCTTGCCGCTGTGTTAGATTGATCACTTACTTCGCCTATGCGATCTTCGTTTGTCTTTAATTCTACGCCTAGATATTTGAAGGACATTACTTGCTCTATTATTTCGTCGTTCACAGCTAGTTTACAGCAAATTGGCTTCTTTGCTATCACCAGTGACTTTGTCTTTTGGACTGAAATTTTCATATTAAAATGTGTGGCTACCAGGTAAAAGGTATGAAGCATACTTTGTAGATGGTCTTCTCCTTCCGCTATCAACACAGCCTCGTCAGCATAGCATATAATTTTAATTGCTCCTTTGTTCAGTTCCCTTGCCCTGCCTGTCTAATCTTCTTTATCACTTGGTCCACGATTATATTAAATAGAAGGGGGCTCCATGAGTCTCCTTGTCTGAATCCTGTAGAGATAAGCACTTCTTCGGCCAGGCTGTTGTTTGCTAATGTATAAGTTGTTGTCTTCAAATTTAATTTTTTAATTATACCAGATATAGGTTTGGGAACGCTATTCTCAAGAGTTTCTATGACGTCTTTCAGTTTTACTCTATCATAGGCTTTAGTCAGATCCACGAAACACATGAATGCCGGCTTACCATATTCTATGAATTTTTCTACTATTTGCCTTACCGCAAACATAGCGTCAATGATAGATCTGATTTTTTTCGGAACTCGCGTTGTTCTTCGCTAAATTCCAATACTACCGACATTTCAAGTATGTATTACCACGGTCGTAATATTCTAAAAAACCACGCAATGGAGTCGCTTTGTTTTAAAACTGGCGTTGCGTTTTTTATTAACCATTGTAAGACAGCTAAATGCAAACACATGTCAGCTTCCAGTGGCCAAAGGATGGACTTTGCTTTCCACAAACACGAATTAGGCTACCCCCTCTAACACGTCATCTTCCTCGGTCTAAGGTTAAACTTCGCCCTCCATTAACTCCATTGAGAAAAGTAATTACAAACACGAATCGCGGTGCGCTCTCCACACTTGTCTTGTACGGAATGCAAGCTCTGTTAGTCTGGCGACGTTTAAAAAGACACTTTGACTATTCAAACGGAACATGTAAAGAAAAAGTGATCTCAGAAACTCAGACGGTTCAACAGATCTAATCAACCCAAAGGTTTACAGTCAGCTGGTAGGTTCAGATAAAAGGCTCAATATAACCTGGAAAAGCTCGATACTCAATTTAAATATTGGTCTCGTGTTGGCCTGTCTTAAATTGTTACCGTCAATGATAAAGACAAAACTAAATACTGTATTTAGTTTGAAATTAAGAACTAAAGATGTAACTGCTCATATTGGCTTAATAAACTCGACTGACTCAAAAAAAGCACTGTTTGGGACAAAAAGCCTGACTGGACTAAAATATTAATCGGCCTGAAAATCTTAAGGTCTAACTTAAGAATCAGTGTTGTGCATTCCTGTTAGATATTTGCAAAATTCATTAGTCAACGTCAATTCTCGAAGTATTACACTCTCACTTTCACAATTAATATAATTAACGTTTGGATAAGAAAAGCTGTATTGGTTTGGAGAGCCTAAACAATCATCCGGTCCAAAAGAGGCAGCCGAGTCAAAAAACTGGACTTGCCCAAAACATACATTGCTCCAAAAGTTTGAAGATATCAAACCGCCGCGCCACAAGAGTCTAGCAGCTACAAACCGAAACAATCTAAGATAGTTTAAAGTAAGGCCCTAAACCGAGATTCACTTTTTACTGTTTTTTTTACCACTGAAGATATTGTGACTTTAATGAAGTTCATAAATTCATGCTTTGCGCGTAAATATTCGCAAAGTACCGCTCTTGACAGTTTGACAGTACAAAGAGCGCAATATAGTTTGAAAAACTTCAAATTTGGAGATGTAAAGTAATAGATGATGCATAATACAATCGCTGGATCTAAAAGCATTTGTGAAATTATTGACAAATTATAAATCTTGTAACATACTTATCAGTAACGAATTATATAAGCCAGTTAAATAACTAAGAGATATTGCAATTTTAGCGCTGGTATGAAAAATGAAGAAAAAATTAATCTAGTAAGTATTTGAGAAAATGATAGTTCGACTGTATACCCGCAAATCACGAAAATGAACTTTTAAATTCAAAAAGTTTTGTTAATTAAAATCTTGGCCTGACTTTCTCAAGCGTGGTACTTGTCTGAAATATGAATATTGAGCTGTAGATTCCGCATATTATAACTGAATGAGGAATGTCCGACAAAACCGAATATTAAATAGTATTAAAGCAAATTATTGTTTGATCCTATTGGAAAACTAGATTTCGTTTGTGGAATGAACTCACAGCAATTGAACCAGCAAATTCTCTTTTAAGTACTTCTGTAAAAAGAAAGTTCAGTGGGCTTACCTCGTTTTGTACCCAATTCATCAAATATTCTCAATAATTTGGGCGGAATGTATTAAATTGTTACTTTAAGACCTGTGTATTTCTATGGATTTTTCGTTTTTCATTGACACAATTCATTTTAATACAGAAAATGTCGTTTGCAAGAAAATAATTTATAACCCAACTCGCTCCTTTCATATTTACTGTTTATATCCATCAGAAATGAAAAGCAAACTTTAAAATTAAATTTAAATCTCTACCATACATTCTTTTGTCACGAGAATATTATGAAACCTGAAGATTTCTGTTTTACTGTGTATTCCATAATTCCTTGTTACCAATGTCTGGAATCGATCACACTAAAACGATTATGGGAAATTCTCGTTTACGAGTTGGGGGCATTTTACTACAAACTCTGTAGTACTCTAGGTATATGGAGACTTCTGGGAATAAATTGACTTGATTGTAATACAAACACGTACAATAGAATGTCATATTGATCAACCGTCCCGAGTTTCCTGTTTAATCTCGATTATTAATTGTCCTTCCTATTTATTCCAAAACTGTTGTTATTCCATCTTGATGTCATTTCTGACAAATTCTCTGCGTAGATATTAATGTATAAAGTTAAGCATTCTTTTTACTTTAACTTGTGTTTCTTATAAGATTGTCATTCTTGATTAATCCATTTTCTAAGCTTCAAGAATGAATGTCAAGACAAATCCTGCGAGCGGGATTTATAAGTGTAATGAAAGGCAACAACTTTGAATACACAGTTACGTTCTCGTAACAAATTTCTTTCAGAAAGACTTTCAATTTCATGAAAACAATGCTTTACTTTTTTTCCCTTGATTTTGACATCAGTTGAAATAATGAAAAAGAGAGAAATTTAAAAACATCACAGTTGGTAATTCGCAGTGCAGATTTATTGCTTGCAAATCCTGTAATTACAACAGAAATTATTGCGTTTTAAATTTCATCATGTGCTATAATCCATAAATTTCTACTTTTCATGTAACGAATTGATATTGATACTACCTAGTTTCCAATAACCTTCTAAAATTATTTTGAGTTAGTGCTTTTTAGTTAGAAGAAAAATTAGTTTTATTAATTGGAACCAGAAGTTTGCGCAACATCTTCTTTGATCAATCGTATCTTTATTTAAAAACATAATTTTAGAATACTTTGAGTTCAGACTAATCTTATTTCAAATAATATTGATTTTCTAAGCTTTTTTCTTCCTAGATAGGTCTGATGGTCAGACAAACAAACAATTCATAGGCTAGTTTTCTCATTCTGTGCAAAAGTCAAGTTTATACTGTATACATCCACCTAAAACGCTACTTACTCTTGTCACTAAAATGTATTGGTTCTATTGCTGGGGATAATATTTCTGTTACTCAGACGCAAGTCTTTGTTGATCCTTGCAAAAAGTACTTTTTTAGGTTTTTTACATTGTTTAACATAAGGCCTTGGTTCAATGAGCCGCTGACTGTATGGCTTAAGATGCTCCAGTCTTTGGTGTTAAATTACAGTAATTTTAATATAAGAACCATTAAACAAATAGGCAATTTATTCTAAAAATGTGTAATAAGCTAGTATTGGATAGCGTTGAAAATATTATTAGAAAGTCTAAATTTGGAAATTTCAGAAACTGAAACCTTCAAGCAAAGCAAAATTAGCATAATTGTACGTAGAAAAAACTAAACAATGCACTTATTATATTGTGGATTGAAATTTCCAATGCTACCCAACTTTATATGTGCCGGAGGAAATGAGTGGATCTCATATGAGACCCAGGTCATGTGGCGTAGAAGACAACTATAGGGTCGACATTCTAGCTAGGAGGGGTGATACGGGCCGCTTTTCTTGTCCAGAGTTGGCTTTTAGTGTCCTATTAAGGTATGCTAATAGATCAATCACTGGATTCTTTTTCAAAAGTTCCAAAGTGAATGGGTCAATATGATAAGACCCAGGCAAGCTATACTCCCGATAAAGAGATCTACCCCCAGAACTGCAAACTTTCTCCACACAATGGGCAAGGGAATTCTTATACAGGTAGTAACCGGCCTTCTTTCCGGCTATGCCCATCTCAACAAGGACCTCAACACTATCGGACAAATCGGACAAATTATTCAGGTATGTTTTATTTCAGTATTTGTCGTCAGTCCTTAGGCGAGAGCTTGATCTCGGTGGTGTAACAACTAACTAAGGATCCTTCCTGTAAGTCGTAACTGGAAAAAACTGAAGAAGAAGCCTAAGGCCCGTCACGGATGGCGGAAGATGTTTAATCCCGTAGCTCAAGTCGAAGACGGGGTGGTTCAAGCTAAGCTTAGCTTAGTGAAAAGAAAAAGAAAGCTTACACATACAAAAACTCTTGACAAGTTCAAAAGATGTTCGAAATTAAGGGCGTCAGAAGCTGAAGGTCATAGGGAACCAACGATCAGCCCGTGCATTTTCTCGTGGACCAACCCCGTATATGGGTCGCTTACGAAACAACACTCTGTATATGGGTGGCTCTATAAAATATCACTCTGTATACAGATAGCTTATTAAACGCTTGCAATGAAAACTTCACTTTTTAAGGATAATTTCGAAATAAAAACTTGACGCTCTGAACTCTTTAGTTTAAACACTTAAAATTTTTATCACGGGGATTAACTTAACGTCCCCCTCGTCTTTAAATTATCAAAACAAATAATTTAAAACATTACTTACAAACTGGAGCCCACTGGTCACGCTTATATGCTAGTTAAAACTAAAGGTATAAATCAAAATAAAATAGTAAATTTTAGAAGTTTCGCTGATCCTCTTGGTGATTCGTTTGATAGCTTACATTGTTGAACATCAACACAATTATATAAAATAAACCCTTTTACCTCTACACTTCAAATGAAGCAACAAAACTAAACTGTACTATGATTTATTATCCTCAAGAAAAAAAAATTTTTGAAAGGAATAAATAAAAAAGTTAGTATTACCAGGGTAAGGTGAAAAATTCTCGGCCTGACAATGAAAGACTGCGATTTTAAGTTAAAAAATTATTTTATTTTTCTACATAATCTCCTTTGACTTCAACACACTTAGTCCAGCGTTTCTCCAACATCAGTATTCCTTCCCGGAAGTGAGAGTCTGGAAGGCTATGAAAATATCCAGCTACGGTTCTCTCAACGTCTTCATTGGACGCGAAGCGTTTCCCAGAAACAAATTTCTTCAAGTTTGCGAACAGATGGAAGTCTGATGGTGCCAAATCAGGAGAATAGGGGGGATTGCCGAGCAAATCATACCCCAAATCCCACAGTTCTCCCATTGCTAACGCACCTTTGTGAGCAGGTGCGTTGTCCTGGTGAAAAATAATTTTTTTCTTCTTCAAGCCAGGCCTCTTCCCGCGAATTTTGGCATCCAGCTGGTCAAGAAGGTTGGAGTAATATTCGCCTGTAATTGTTCTGCCTTTTTCAAGGTAATCTATTAACAGAATCCCTTTTGCATCCCAAAACACACTGGCCATGACCTTTCCAGCAGATACGATCGACTTCGCTTCTTTTGGCGCTGAACCACCGACACCACGCACTGCTTCGATTGCTGTTTCGTTTCTGGCGTGTAGTGGTGGACCCATATCTCATCCGTTGTAACAAATCGCCTCACAAAATCGGTTGGATCCGTATTGAATCGGTCTAAACATTGCTGCGAAACTCGTTTGCGCATTTACTTGTGATCGGCAGTCAGCAAATGCGGCACCCACTTTGCGCAGAGCTTTCGCATCCCTAATTCTTTGTGCAAGATGTTTTGCACCCTTTCTTCCGATATCCCCACGGCCTCAGCTATCTCACTCACCTTCACACGCCTATTGTCCAGCACGATATCGTGCACCTTTTCGATGGTTTCCGGTGTAGTTGCGGCTTTGGGCCATCTTCAAGTGACGTGCGACCACGTTTAAATTCAGCTGCCCACTTTTTAACGGTTGACATTGAAGGAGCAGTCTCCGTAAACTTTTGTCAACTTCGGATGAATTTCCTTAGGGGTTAATCCATCCAAAACGAAGAATTTTACGACCGCACGATATTCAAGTTTATCTATTTTAACGAAAAACACGCAAGACGTCTACTGCAAAAATTCGTGTAAACAAACTACTCGAGAGAACAAGTTGAAACTTGTCATACGAACTAATGACACGTTCACCTAGGCAGGAATCATAAATTTTCGCTGATTGGAACGCCATCTCTGTGTCAGGCCGAGAACTTTTTACTTTACTCTCGTATAACATATATAACAAAAAAAAATTGTACCTCAGATATTCCACCCAAAAGGGGTAGTACCAAACTATAAATAAATTAATAAAATTCCTTATTTTAAAAGGTAAGCAAAAATTTATTATTCGCTGAATAAATAACAATGAATTCCCAAATATAACTATGATCCACTATAATTTAATTTTCCTTTAAAACAAAGCAAACGGTTACTTTTAATGTAATTTCGAAACATAAACTATATTGTAAGGTTCCTATTATCACCTATGAACGTTCAATATACAAGCTAACTAATTTATGAGAGTCGATAAAGATTTAAAACAAAAGGTTTTAATAAATCTGTCTAAAAGAGATTTAACCTTATGCACACAAAGTTCACATTAAACAATAACAAGGGTAATTCTTACATTCTATTCTCTTTCCTGGGTCTTTACTAATTTGAAATGCTATCGAAGATTTACCAAGGCGTCCAAACACGTCGGAAAGATGACCGTGAACCTGGGCTGCAGATTGTGATTAGACCAATATTTTCCAGGCTTTCTTTATCACGTGGAGATTTCAAACAATACTAACGCATTCAAACGTCTTTTAACAATGGTTCTTAACGAACTGAAACTAGGTATTGACTGTTCACTACGTCGTTTTTTTATCTTGAAGATACAACACAAGACAGGGTTCTCTCACAAAACACACGACGGTTCCCAAGATAATTATTTAACCAACAAAGAAAAGAAAGATATCGGGACTAAAAGAGTTCGCATCACGAATAGAGCAATCCCTCAACAGAAGACTGACTACGATGGCATAATTCATCTTTTTGCACAAAAACTACTAACCCCTTAGGAAGCCTTTTTCCGGGATAAAAAACGTACCAAGTGCAACCACGAAGGGGCAGCCAGCCACTTCGACAGATCAGATTCGACTCTCCTGGTCAAATTTAAAACTTCCTGACGCAAAGCGTCTCACAAGAAAAATTTACAAGCCAGAGGTACACTGTACCATGGAACAAAACAGAGGGTAAATCAAGAATGGAAAAGTACCAAACGTTATTTTTTTAATTTAAAGCGACCTTTTATCCAGACACACCACAAGCATTTTGTTCTGGTGATAGAACCTGAATATAAACAAGAATTTCCCGAATCGACAATAACAGAAAAATATCCTAAAGATCCATAAACAATCTCAAACTAAAATAAAGCACATTTTTACAATAAAATTACATATCGAATTACATAGATAAAACCTGAATAAAATATTCTCACAACAAAGAAATGATTTCGCCAACAATAAAAGAAACATAAAACAATTTTGTTGAATACATTTGGCAATAGAATAAAATAATGAATTTGTATGAAATCAAACAAAATTTAAATTAAATGCTCGAAATGTGCCCAGAAATCCATTGAGTTCACAAAAAAAGATGGATCCACACGTAATTCTCATTGATATTTAAAATAATGTCACAAAGTAAGTGGCATAGCAACGCCACCGTGCCGTCACAGGCCGGGATTCGAAGGTTTTCCTCGGGCGACTATAAACGTCTTCCTCTCGCATTCCTAACTAGACATGGCGGAAGCTGTTCTAGTATTCATATCTTGTGTAGGTCTCTCGTATTACACGAGGTGAAGGGACGGTTGCTACGCCACTTCTAGGGCAATTCCAATGATTTCGGGACATAGCTGAGGTCTTTTAGACGTCAATCCTTAGGCAAGAATTTTGTTCTAAACCGGTTTTGAGTCTTTTAGTAAATTTTGGGCATAACTAAGTTTATGATGCAGAAATGTCTGATTAATTGCGGGTTTCTTTTCACCTTTGTAAATGCCTTAGGTCATGAAGTAGCTGTTATCACTCCTATCGTCCAGAAGTCTATAAACAAAAGCGGAGAAAAAACTACTAAGGTATTTCCATTGTTTTATGTCGATCTTGTGCAAAAGGAAAACAACAAAGAAATCTATAACATCAAAGAACTTGTCGACTGCAAGATAACCGTAGAACCGCCTAAAAAAACAATAGTATTCCACAATGTACTAACTGTCAGCAGCTTGGACACACAAAAAACTTCTGCAGCAGAGAAGCAAGATGTGTCAAGTGTGCTGGTAAACACCATACAAGAGAATGCAAGAAACAACGTAATAGTGTAGCAACGTGTGCACTTTGCAATGAGAAAGGACACACAGCCAACTATAAAGAATGCGCAGTGTATCAAAGGAAAAGGAAAGAACTGCAGTCAATAAGAACTACAGTGGTACAACGGTTGTAGCAAGTAACTAACAAGCCACACAAGCCTGTAACGCCACATACCATGGTACACAACGAACCACAAGAACCAGTAAAGCCTTCAACCTCTGGCACCTACGCTAATGCCACCAAAAAGTCCAACGACAAACAAACTGAAGCAAAAAAACAAAAACCTGCAAGTGACGAGCCTACCATCAGCGACATGATGAAAATGCTCACCGAATTTCAGATTGAAATGAGAAAGAATTTTAGTCAGTTATCCATGAGGGTGGAAAACTTGGAGATAACCAAAATACCTCAAACCAAGTCAAGGAGAAACAAACATGAATAATCCGTTCCTGCGCATTATAAGGTGGAATGTGGAATGCAAATGGGCTCAATCGAAGAGCCCAAGAACTAGAAATCTATCTGCGAACAAACAATATAGACATAGCTCTCATTTC